>JAATLQ010038642.1:0-91084 GCA_013421005.1 Heliconius erato x Heliconius himera
ATTGCAATACAAATTCGAGAAATACTATACACATCTAAAATGTGATACATATAACTAACTATCTATAATTCTATTTATGTTATTATTGGCTAAGAATAATACTAATTTAGAAAATATTAAATAATACTTTAAAACTATTATAAAGGTGTGACGTCACGAGTCACGACACGCAACTAAGAACTTGCAACGACATGTCGAGTCAAGTCCGCGAACGCGCGAATATCGCGACGTCGCGAACACCATCTGATTTAAGACGCGATAGTTGTCGATCTTCACTCACGGCAATAATTTATTTTTATTTTACAGATAATATAATATGGTGCGTTGGGTCCGCCACTCAACTTTGAGAGAGGTGAAAGAAACGGAGAGTCTTAACTCTAAATTCTCTAAAAAGATATAACTTTAAGTCGATATTAAACAATTTTCATCAAGATAAAGTTCACACTTCATTTTTAATTTGTGTCTAAATCTTATGACGAATGACGAAACGTGGTAAATTTAAAAAAATAGCACATTTCACAAGGTTTAGGCACAAATTATAAATATATATTTTTTAGATTCACGTTGTATACGCCCTGGACGCATAGCAGGCTAGGCAGAGGGCACCTAATGTTAAGACACTACGTTCCCATTAAGACACTTCCGTTTCCGTAAATGTTGTTATACGTAACGTAATTTTAGGACGTGTAAAATATTTTCAGTACAAAAAAAAAAGCAATAAAACTTAAATTCACATAAAAAGTTTCAATCAAGTTAAAGAGCGGCGAGACAAACGCGAGGTCGTTGTTAACTTATACAATAAGTTTATTCAGTATCCTAAAAATAACTTGTCGATTTTTGGCAAAGGAAACGCTCAGATTGTACGCATGCGTCGCGCTGCAGACGTCTAGACGGGGTCTGTTTTAGACTACTGCAACACATTGGACCCGCGACGGAGAAATATATTCAAACAATATGAATATTAAATATCGATTTTAAAGAATTTCATTATTTTGAGTAACATTACATTTTAATTGCAGTTATCATTTTGAGTTTTCTATGTTGATTGCTGCTGTAGAAACGTGTAGAGTCGACTTAGTGCACTAGCCACGTGGTTTTTCAAATTTAATAATATGTTTATTCGTGTAATTTAATTGGCTAATCATTTAGGCTTTCGTTAAATTCTGTTTAATTTAAATTCTGTGTAGACAGTGAGTAAATTTTTTTGTTTCCCATTTTTAAAAATATCTACAAAATAAAAAGAAACAAAGATAAAATCAATAAGAGATCTAAGTATAAAATATAACGACCCAGTTTTTTACATTTACACAGTTGATTTGAGTGCCCGTCACTCGAGTTGCTAATTGACATTTGTTTGACATTTCTAAGTTTTGTTGTGCCATACGTATAACGAAAAGCGTGCAATTTAATGTTATTGTTTTATTTTTAAAATAAAAATTAAATTAAATTAGCTTCACTGTATCCCGCACACAGCAGGGTAGGCAGAGGGAACCTAGTGTTAAGACACTCCGTTCCCTACTTTCTGCCGAATTCTGGAGGCATTGCGTGTTGAGTGGCAGAACTCAACGCCGCGCTTAACCTCGACACCAGAGCGAAGAAATGGAAATATAAATTTAAGTAAATATTTCATCTCCTCGAGTGGGGATCGAACTCACAACCAGTCGGTTTTGCAGTCACACCTCGTGCCGCTGCGCCACGACCGGCCTCTGTTTTGTTTTTAAATTGTTTTTTTTAGCATTTTATTATTATTATTTTATGTAACTAAAAACGTTTCAATGTTCTGAAATAAACAGATTTTGGCTAAATTGTTACGTTATGAGTTACGTCAAAATTTATCACAGATAAAACATTTGTTAATTATACTGTCTTTTCAGGAGGAGACACTGTTTGGAGAATTAATATTACAATTTAAAATATAAATTATCCAAACATACATTTTGTAAGAAAAAATGCGAAATGAAAAATAATATTTTTTTATTATTATTTTTCATTTCCTTGCTCTGACTCAAAGGCAAAGAGATTAAAAAAATTAAAAAAGAAAGCTTCTTTCATGTTATATAGTAATACATTTTGAACATTTGTAACGATGCGGCGACGATAACACTCACGGGGGTTCTTTTATCATCAAGGGTGCGGAGTGATAAACAACAGGGTTGTAAGTAGACAGCTTGAAGTTATAACGTTAAAATTAGCAGACAGAAAAATATAATTCTCTTAAATAATGTTTACATTCAAAAATACAGATAACAGATACTTACAGATATTTATTTTACTTAACACCGTTATGTCAAGAGCGAATATATTTTTTGACATTTTTGACATTTTTTATTTACTACTATTGCAAGCAAAAACGCTATAAAGTAATCTGGTTTTTAATGTGCATTCCTTTCACATTTTATTATTTTATGATTGACTTTTCATTTTTAAATTTCTTCTACAAATAAGAATTAATTTAAAGTTTTTAAATTATACTGCTGTTAATTAATTTATGCAATTTTATAAAATATCAAACGACATGTTAGATACAGATAAATTTTCGAATTCTCGACAAGCAATAACAAAAAATTAAAGAAATGTTATTTCAAAATGATTACAAAAATATAAAAAAAAGAGTGTGCTGTTATTCCTTATCAGTGTCATTTTACGATGCTCGATTTAATTGGAAATGTAATTTGATTTTATGCGTTCCTTGTCCCGTGATTCAACCGACCAAATTGTATGTAAATTATTAGTCCCGTTTTAATTTTCAAATATTTTTAGTTTTATTATTGAATGCTGGTAACTTTATCTTGTATTGTGTAATATTTTTTACAATAGTGTAAGTATATTTGTCACTGTAAATCATTATCCAATTTCCGTCATTGACTACTTTATTAATTGATACGTCAGCAGCATACATTAAATGTCTAAATAAAGATTATTGAATTAAGAAAATATAGATATATCCTGCTTTTTGATGTTTATCATCAAAGAATTTGTTCGCCAATGACTCAAAGTATAAAAATGCAGGGCCCTTTGCGGTGTACAATAAAAAACGCAATAAAAACAATTTGCACACTATGGCGGCATTACAATGGCGTTGCAATGATATTCTCAGAAAATCTCTGTTGTATTTAAAAGTTTAAATTAGTTCTTCACCAGTGATCTAATTTAAGAAGGGTTGAATTTATTTAAATATTCTTGAATTCATTCAATTAACATATTTCGTCTACTTTTCATAATTAACAATCAATGTAATAATTTGTAAATTTACACATATAACATATAATACGTACTATAGTATTATTTAATTAAAAATATCTCAATTGTCCGATGGCGCCTATAACACCCTGAATATTACACACTGATGCTTGTGGGTTCGATCCTCTTGCAGGGATATGATTACATTTAAATTTATTTTATTCCCTCAGTTCCTTTTAGTGATTGCCTAACAATAGATTGTCTCTCTAATATCAAAAATAAAAGAAAATCCTTGTCTAGCCTACCCCATTCAGTGGTAGTTATTATTTTTATAAACAAATATATATTTTTTCAAATAATATGGTAGCGCAGTTTTTAACTATCTCAAAATGATACAATCCAACACCTACTTTAGAGGTTAGGAGCTTTAGTTATAATATTTGTGTCTCCATTATGTTTTTCTCCCAAAGACCCAGTCTCGCCTCAAATTTGCAATAAAACAATTTACCCTTTGGCGGTCGAATGATATTCTCAGAAATGCATTCTGTCACGCACAGTGTCCATTTTATTCTTATTTCTTATATCACTTAAGTCATCATCTCGGTGCCTTTTAAATTTAAATTATGAACCAGATAGATTGATTTATTATATTTTAAAGGGTAAATACAAGTTGACAACTTGCGTGCGATTATTATTGATCATTAGATATTATAATTAATAGCTTTTGTTTGAACACATCTACATATATAAGCTTCTATACTATTTTAAATAAAATAAATAAATTGAGATTGGATGCCACTTAACACGCAATGCCTCCAAAATTCGGCAGAAAGTGGGGAACGGAGTGTCTTAACACTAGGTTCCCTCTGCCTACCCTGCTGTGTGCGGGATACAACGTGAAGCTGATTTACTATTTTTAAATATTTTTAAATAAAGCCAGTTAAGTAAGTGCCGGACTCACGCACCAAGAGTTCCGTACCAATTTCAAGTTTGTAGTCAAGCACAACTTATAAAAGTTGACAAATTTAAATTGTAAGGGCATTTCTACACAGCATCATGTTCAGTATTTCAATATTTTAATTTACGAGCATTGCGTTTCGTACGCTATTCGCTTTATTTTTTTGCCGATTTATATCGCTCTATATCTGTCTGTTAGTATTTAACGCTCCAGTTTGTCACGTAACCAATCCTACAACATAAACAATATGTCACAATTCTATAATAACGTCGTTAAATTTCATCTCCTTCCAAAATATACGCCATTAATCAGGTTTAAAAATATTCAAACATAACTTCGCAAGCTTACATTTACCAATATATCGGATATTGGTAGTATTATTGACGTCCATCATTTGCTTAATTAGTTATTAATATTCTACGTTTATACAAAATTGCCTGCAAATAATTAAAAAGGGGCAGACAGCCCCGTGGGGTTGATTAAAAATCTACTGTCTTTATCTGCGAAAGAGAGGGTGTTGATGCAACAATGTGTATTCCATACACGGCTTCACTGAGTCTAACCGCTGCTATGAGACCAGCATACATTCTTTCAATTTCGTTCAATCTAGGCATTTTGCCAAGTACTTTTGTTGTACGTTCCACCCTTTAGTCATTTAAGTTAGGGTACATCCTAGCTTTCAAGAGTTAACTAAACGAAGCTCAACTAATTTTAAGCAATAAATTTAATTTGATTTGATTAAGTTCGGGCGTATTGCCAGTTTTTGTCAGCCAATTAGTTATGTAGTTAGTAGTTGTTTATGTTTGTTCATTTCGTACATTTTACAAGTATATAGACAGAATATAATAAGATAGGTTTCTATTTTTTGTCATTTGTCTCCTTTTGTAGAGATAATGCGTGTTAGATAGCGGAACACTACAGCGTGACGGACAAGGTTCGGTTTAAAGACAAGGCAAAAATTATTAAACTATAATATTGAAAACGGTAATAATTAAATCAAATATTGTATATTTGATCCAACTCATAGACCTTCAATTTCAAAACTTGCGTACATATATTTTCATCCTTCACTACCTCTATAGAAAGAAAAAGATAGAAGCTGTATCTCTCATTTATCAAGTCCAACCCTAATACAGTTTGCGGAAGGTCGGGTCGATAAGGCCCCCAGCTGATAAAACCGTTGTAAACGCAATAAGATTCATGTGTGACAGTGCTAGATTGGTTGTTACTAAGTGTTATAAAGTATAAACATTTGATTTTTTGTTGAATTAGAAGTTAAATGTACCTATTCTGTATTCTTCTATTCCTGGAAATAAAGTTGGTAAATGAAAAATAGTTTATCTGTGATAAGGTATTTTGTATTTATGTACAAGATTTTTTATGCTGTGGATAGCTCTTCTATAGTCTATGCTTCATGTAAATATAAACTTCAGCTTCACGCTGTATCCCGCACACAGCAAGGTAGGCAGAGCCAAGTTTATGGCATTGCGTGTTGAGTGGCGGAACTCAGCGTCGCGCTTTGCCTCGACACCAGAGCGAAGAAATGAAAATATAAACTTAAGTAAATATTTCATTTCCTCGAGTGGCGATCGAACCCACAACTAGTAGATTTTACAGTCAGACTTTGTGCCCCTGCCTGTTCACATAAGATATATTTTAAATTCTATTCCTTATCGACATAAAAACTGTAAAACTTTCTATTAGTAAAAGTGATAATTGAGTGATTTGCTTAACATTTTTTAAATCGACCCCTTTTAAACCTATAATAATATGTATCAAGTTTACTTTTCCTTATCGCTTTTAGAACTGAAACGCCATACAAATTGCAATTACTTCCCATAGTGGATGAAAACGTTCGTACAGAATGAAGTACGCGGAATGGATTAGTTTAACGCCATAGACTGATTTATATCTAACCACCCCTGTTTGTTAGGTGCACCATGTTTTTGTATTTTTTTAGCTTTACGCTGTATCCCGCATATAACAGGGTAGGCAAATGGAATATAGGAACCTAGTGTTAAGACACTTCTTTCAAATTAAGACACGTCCATTTCCTACTTTTCGCTATATTCTGGATGCATTATGTGTTTAGTGGGGAACTCAACACCGCGCTCTGCTTATTCACAAGAGCGACGAAACGAAAATATTAAATATTTCATTTTCCCGACTCGAAATCGAACCCACACACTGTTGCATTTACAGTTGCACGCTTATGCCCCTGGGCCACGACTGGCCTTCTCTAAGATAAAATCAATATATTTTTTTATAAAAATATATGAAAGCGTACCTTAATTCTGTTTTTGCTATCAAAAACGATGGCGATCCTACTCACGACCCCACGCAAACTAAATAGTTCCTGTTACGGGAGACGCGGTGTTATTTGCTATTTCTTTGATATTGTATTGCTAGTAACAAATTATTTATACTTTTGCATGATTCTTTTAATAATTTTAGTCTAGTTACGTTCTGGATATCTTCCAATAACCTTTTCGGTACAAAATATCCTAGCAATATTATAATACACGCAATAATGGCCTACCAAATAAATAAAAACTGTAAATTTGTGACCCATGTCTGTCGTATAACTTTGGTGAGGCTTTTTATAACCTGCATAAAGAAATAAGAAAAATATGATAATCAAATATAATGTGAGGCCAGTCGTGGCGCAGGGGAACAAACTGTGACTGTAAAATCAACTGGTTGTGGGTTCGATCCTTACTGGGGGAAATGATATATTTACTTACATTTATATTTTCATTTCTTAGCTCTGGTGTCGGAGCAAAGCGTGGCCTTGAGTTCCGCCTTTCAACACGCAATGCCTCCAGAACTTGGCGGAAAGTGGGGAACGGAGTGTCTTAACACTAGCTCGCTTATGCTCTGTGCGGAATAAAGCGTGAAGATGATTTGATGTTAATCAAAATCTTTATTTTATGTAAATACATACGTACGTATATTATAATTTATTATACGTACATATATTTTAAGTCTAAAACTTAACTTATCGCAAACATGCCAATAAAATAGGTTTTATTTGTACGAGTGGTCCCTTAATAGAGTATTGTTCCTTTAATGCTTGTTAAAAACCAATATGTTTTTTCTCTTCAGAAACAAATATTTTCAACCTTATAACATTGAAGTTAAAGTTTTTGTAGTTTTCATACAATTTTGTCGATTTATGCGTGAGAAATGCATCAACCCCACGTACTTTATGTTGAATGTTTTAGTTCAACATATTTTTATGGTTTTCGAAATTAAAGGCCATTGGGAAGGGGGCTTTGTGACTGTAATGTGATTTATGTATTGCATAAATACTAACTGTTTCTATTAGGTTCGTTTGTAATTTACCCCATGTTTAAATTATGAGTAAACAACCACCCATAGTTACAAAGTTTAGTACATATTTAGCGCGGTTTTACTGTATTTGAATTATGTAGATTTGTGCTTATCTGAGATATTTATTTGCATTAAATCATTTATTTCGTAAATTGTATTTAGTTTTATATTTGATATTTTTGATTATTTGAGATCGTTTATAAGCGATTTCGAAATCTTTCTTGCAACCTTAAATATAGCTTTGTCGATCTGAACCTCAGTGCAATAAACTTTGTATAAAGCTGTACGTTGCCAAAATGGCAATCTCTAACTTTGTCGTTCGTGTAAACAATGTAGTTGTTTATTTTGTACTCGAATATCCGAAACTTTTTACCTTTGAGCTAAATAAACATAAACATTTAAGGCGTTGGTTGAATATTTATTTTAATAAAAAATATGTGTATATATGAAAATAAAAAACATCTTTAGTCATTTTTTTTTCTTCAAATATACTTAAATAGCTACTGTATAAGTAGTATTGAAAAAACTGTGCTATAATAACATGATACAATATTGCCAATTTATCCATGCAGAACTGTTTCAGTTTGTAGGGCACTATAAATATTAATTAGCAAACATATGTGAACTAGTCCTCAAATTAACACAATGTGATGGTACGATGGTATTAGTTACTAATATGAATTTGTATTTACAATCCAGAATGGTACTCTTCTATTTGTTGGTATATGTAAAGGAGAGGAGAGAATAATTTATGACGTGGTTCTTGCTGTAGCTACATAATTTTTGGCATAGTAGAAAAGGCTAAGGAAGCCTAATTTTCGATATATCCACCAGAATGAAATAAATGAGGAAATAAAAATAATTTAAATTGAATCAGTCCCCAGAGTAGAATAGTTACAGTCAGCCGCTGCCAAACTGCGCTACGACGGTCTCTCTATTTATTGGTGTTTCTTTTTATTGGAAAAAATACAGTAGATATATATGTAAAGAAAACAAAAGGAAATATCTTCTAATCAAAGTCACGACAAACTAAAAGACAAATCAAAATTTTCAAAGGCTTCCGCCAAAAATCGTGACAGTGCAGTGTGAAGTCACGTCTCTTGCATTTGTAATTACACTAACACTACACACTCGTACTGTAACAAAAACATAGCTCGTTGTAGGGACAGTGTGTGTCAAGTGAAGATAGCTTTTGTTATAGAGCTTTAAACGTATGTATTTACTTCGTTATGAAATGTTATGTATAGGTAATTAATTAACTGTGATGCTAAAAATAAATTTGTGTCTAAATTCTTTTATTTATTTCTTTATTTTCTGCTTTACGCCTTGTTATTTTCAATTGTCCATATATAGGTACCTAGTAGGATAGGTCGAGGTGAAACTAGTGTTAAGAGACGTAAATGTCAACATTATAATAGTTTCTTGTTGATTACATATTACATTTCTTATCTTTTACTGATATTTTTTATATCAAACGTTATTTAATTATGAAATAAAAATTTTATAAAGGCACTGCCCGGCTTTACCAATTAGCACCTAAAACGAAACGAAAGTGGAGAACATAGAGTTTCAAAACAAGAATTAACTCTAAAGACGTAAAGATAAAACGATTTTATCCTATGTTTACTACTATAAAATACAAATTGTAACTCTACATTCCAATCTATTAATATCTGTGGCCAAATAGATTATATATAGTCTGTAACTATAGCTAATCTGTGGCGAGGCGCGGCAAATATGTTTCAAGTTCAATGACATATTGATTGCCGCGCCCTCTCTTGCGATTAATTCTGGAAGCTATTTGCACCTTTACCTTTTTGTTTTTGTTTGGTAAGCTCATATAATAATAGTATTGTTGTTATGGCTATCTATCTTTAAATAACGCAGACATATTTGTTATATTTAAGTATACGTTTAAATAATACGTACATTTAATGCCTGTAATCTTTATTGTTTCCAATTACAAAAAATTAAAATATAAAGATTTATTAATTTGGTATATCTTAACGATTAAATATTTAGATAATTAAAAAGTGGATACTAAATAATACATTTAATTTATTTTTAAGATTAATTATAAACTACTAGATCGCTTTATAATAGTATTTACACAGTACACACATATGTACGTAATGCGTGTTTGGTGTAGCTATAAAATTACACAATTTATGTCATATATTATGTAGGTATTATAAGCAATATTATAAACATAATTGGACCTTGGATCTTTTGCATAGTTTTAATTTCCTAGATATAACTTTAAATCAATTAATCAGCTTGCTATATCAATGATATAAATTAGCAACAATAAGATAAGGTCTAAAGCTTTAGAGTACAATTGAATGGGAATTGTTAATTAGTATTGACAGTTATTTATAGATTACCTGTATTCACGAAATTTTATATTAAATATTATTATTTTATTGTTAATTTGTCTTAAGTATGTGCAAAATATTTATTATAATTATAAATAACCTAAATCGTTTCCCACTTTTCGCCGAATTCTTGAGGTATTGCGTGTCGAGTGGCGGAAGTTCGCGCTTTTGCCTCGTTATTAGAGCGAGGAAGGGAAAATATTAAATATTTCGTTACCTCGAGTAGGAATCAAACTCAGAACTTGTCGCGTTTACAGCCGAACACTTGTGCCCTTGCGCCACGACTAATTTTTCTTCTTGTAAAGACACAAGAAGCAAAAAAATTGAATTTAAGTATCTAATGTAATTCGTGTATCTTTTATATGATAAAATAAATTAAATCAGTATTTGTATTGATTTAATTAACTTGTATTATAATAAGTTATCTCACTACCCATGCGAAGGCGGGGTGGAGTCAATAGCTATTACAAAATAAAGGAACAATAAAACTAAAATCGACTTTCCATTACAGATGGATACATAGTACATACATTATGCAATACATTTGTTATTCCACGATCTCGACTTCCTGGTGTAAACATGAAAGTGTGTTTTTGTGATTGAACGAACGTTATTTAACCGCAAATTGAACCTATCTTTACACTTATCTTAGGATTTAGAACATGCTTTTTGTTTGAAGTAATAAATAGTGTATTGCATTATTTTTATTACAAGAGGGCCTCTTGGGCTTTGGCTTTGGCGTTCTCTGCCATATGGTTCTGGCAAAAAATTTACATATTTTGAAGTTTTTACTATGATAGAGGCCAGTCGTGACGCAGCGGTACGAGGTGTGACTGTAAAACCGACTGGTTGTGGGTTCGATACCCACTCGGGGAGATGAAATATTTACTTAAATTTATATTTCTATTTCTTCGCTCTGGTGTCGAGGTTAAGCGCGGCGTTGAGTTCTGCCATTCAACACGCAATGCCTCCAGAATTCGGCAGAAAGTGGGGAACGGAGTGTCTTAACACTAGGTTCCCTGTGCCTACTCTGCTGTGCGGGATACAGCGTGAAGCTATTTTTTTTTACTAGTGATATTTAGTAAATTTATTTAATTAAATTTCTTATACTATACATATACATATATACTCTGTCTTACATAAGCTTGTAAACTACAATTGTTACTGCTATATTGCTTAAGCTTGTAAACTACAATTGTTACTGCTATATTGCCTTTATCTATTTTAACACGTCTTCTTGATTATCAATTTAAGAGTCTTTAAAAGGCGAAGAGAACTTATATTGTTACTTCGTTCTCCTGTTTCATGATATTTTTACTTCGCTCTGGTGTTGAGGCAAAGCGCGGCTTTGAGTTTCGCCACTAAACATGCAATGCCTCCAGAATTCGACGGAAAGTAGAGAACAGAGCGTTTTAACACTATGTTCCCTTTTCCTAGCCTGTTGTTCACACTGTATCCCGCATGGATACAGCGTGAAGATGAAGTTATGAATATGGCTATATATTTATTATATAAGTATAGATTTAAATTATTTTAATGAGTTGTTTGTCAGTGTTTTGTCTTATTTTAGTAGGAAGTGGTAAAAATCAAGGCAAGTCCGATAATAGAAACTACTTATCATTATTTCATATTTAGATAATAAACGTGCTGGACATATAAACTGATCTCAATATGGTGTCAATAGAACACACGTGCTGGTTGGTAACTAACTGGTGACGGTACATTTGCAACACGTGGCTTTAAAATCCTAAATATTATGACTAACTTCGATGATTAATCGATGTCCTACTTCAGATGTTCCTTGGAATACAGAGATAGCACCTGTATTATTCATCCCCGTGTATAAATATATGCATAATATTTTGTATACAGGAAATGCTTGGAATATGTAAAGGATGTTCAGTGGTTTAGTTTGTACGTCTGTTTACAGACATGTAGGTTAATCTGTTTGTAGTGATAAATGAAAATGAAAGAAATTGACAAGGAGTCGATAATATGCAGTTTTTAGTTTTTTCCGTATAGGAGGATAAACAAAGGGAACCTGTTATTAATACACTCTTTGCCCATTTCTCATCCAATTTTAGAGATACTACGTTAGTGGCGGAACTTAACGCCATTTTAATTTTACTTAACATATAGTTTTGGCGCAATATCATAATCGATTAGTTATAAAGAATACACTGTATTACTTTGAATTCTTCTTTAAAAACAAATTTTATAAGTGCAATACTTTAATGTAAGTGAATGTATCTACACAACTAAGGGGATGTAAATTATGAAATATGACACATTTTACAAATTATTACTTGACACATTTATTACTTGAATGCTTATATAAATAACTAAAAATATTTAAATTTTGTGAGATATGTAGGAGAAGTAAGAGAAAACAAAAATAAACTTAATCAATATTCAATACCCAATAAGTACTTTTAAAAGTTACATAAGACATTATGTACAGGTAAATTTATTTGTAAGAGGTTAGTCGGCCATTTGGGGGTTAGGTTAGGTCAATACACGAATCGATAAAAATATAGACACGCGACCGATGTTGTATTAGCAAATTGATTTCTGTCGTTTGGCTTTCATAATGGATAGGCCTGTTTGAATTCGTCGTATTTAAATGAATTGTATTAAATAAAATATTTAGTTGAGCCCATCTGCGGGATGACGGTAAAAAAAAAGAAAAGTATTAATATATTTGTAATTTTTTTATCTTTTAATGATGATAATTAATGACAAAAATATACTTTCAGCTTTCATAATAAACAGATAAATAAAAAAATACATTAAGTTTATTAAAAAAATCTTGTAATATAACACTTATGTAGTGGATAAAAATTAACTTTTTGCAGTAATGAATGGTTTCGATTAAGGATTTTCACATCCTTTTACATGTAATTACCGACAGTTACATATTCATGTTGCTTTCCTCTTCAAAAATCGAGTTTGTGACCTTTCAACAGGCGTCAGTGATGGCACACTGCCCTTTCGCGCGTTCAGATGTACCTATAGCTCTGTCTTAGTATGCAAATTACATACCAAGAAAATGTTTAACCAATTTTAAAAATATAATTATATGAAAGTGGTGGCAAGTAATATTGTTAAACAATTCATATACGGCTATTTAAAAATAGATTAGACAGTATCTATGTAAGTAGGTATCACGCTTACTGCTGTGTAGTAAGCTGTGATACATTCAGGGTTATTTATTTATTTATATATACTTTATTGCACAAATTACAAAAAAGAAAAATGTACAAAAGGCGGGCTTAACGCTAAATAGCATTCTCTACCAGCCAACCTTGTCATGTGTGAGAATAAGTCTGTAGGTGTGCAGAAGAAAAATATACCTACATATACATACATTAATATCCTATAAATACATAATTATACAAGTAATATAATATATAATAAAAAAATATAATTATGATAATATAATATCAATATTCTAAATAAACTACAAAAAAAAACCATATACATATATATACCATACCAATATATACAAATAATTACATAATAAATTAAATAGATGAATATTATATGTTTATACTATTTTTTTTTTAAAAATGCTCTTTTACCCGGCGCTTGAATACCTCACGAGAGGGAGCTCTTCTTATGAGCTCGGGTAATTCGTTCCATAGCCTGACTCCGGCGACTGCAAAAGAGTCAGACATGAACCCTGAAGTATGACGGGGAGTGGCCAGCATAAGATTGGATTGGGAACGTAAGGATCTATTATGGAAAGAGGAAAGGAATGCAAAATCGGAAGATAGGTAAGTGGGAGACTGGGGATCGAAAAGGATGGAGTAAAGTAGACAAAAAAAAAACAAGGTTACCAGATGATCGGGAAATTCGAGAATGTCCCGGAATAATGTGTGTTTTCCGATGTTTAAAAATACTATTTTAATTCAAAAATACTACCAAAGCTTAGTATTAAAACCTTAAAAAAGAACTTTAAAAAATGTAATTACATTTATGTAGGACAGTTTACGCGATTAAAAATAAATATACAGAATATACAGTAGCATTCAGACTCTGACCACTTAATTATAATCTTTACTTGCATCTGGAGTATGAGAAATTCGTACCTCATCTTATTAATATTATGAAGCTGAAGAGTTTGTTTAGTTACCGCGCGAAAGAATATTTTTGTGTAGAATAGTAGATAAAAAGTAAAAACAGAATAAAAATGAAAAATAATACAAAGGGAGAGAGCTTCCGAGAGCATTAGAATTTGTCTATTATATTAGAAAGAATTTGTCGCCATCCGTTTTACTAAACGGGCGAACCTGAATAATAATATCTATTTTAATTCTAATTATTTTACCATTTTCATTTAATAAAGAATTCAAGGTATTCAAAAACTGGTGAAATAAAAATAACTAATCTTTGATTCTCAAAATCTTAATACGTATATTATTTTTTTTATTCTTAAAAACTATGAGAATTTTAGCACTGGCTGCATTAACTTCTATAAAAAAAATATTTACTCCTAGCTATAACGCAGCTGGATTTAGAACCATAATGGATTCAAGCTTAAGCCTAAGGAAAGAATATCAATAAATAAATAACCTTAACTATACAAAGTGGTGATACAGTAATTCAATAAAAAATATTAAAATTTTTAAATTATGGCAGTAAAAATTCCGACGTTCAGTTCCATCACTTAAAACACCTCGAAGTATCTCAAATTCTGCCAGAAAGCTCCGTGCACGGTGTCTTAGCGCCTATATAAGTATAACCATTTGTATTTATAATCTATTATAGCTAACAAATATAATAACATATACGTTTAGAATTTTATAATTTATAAGCTTCTAGCCTTGCAAGTTACAAGCGTGTGTTCCAATTCAATACTTTATCTGAGCCAAATAACTAAAATTCCATCATTTAATTTGTCTTCCATATAAAAATACATGTTAATGCTTTTAAAAATAAAAGGATTTGGCCTTTTA
This sequence comes from Heliconius erato x Heliconius himera, assembly GCA_013421005.1. Classification (NCBI taxonomy): domain Eukaryota; kingdom Metazoa; phylum Arthropoda; class Insecta; order Lepidoptera; family Nymphalidae; genus Heliconius; species Heliconius erato x Heliconius himera. The sequence goes on from JAATLQ010038642.1 coordinate 14,805, forward strand.
ATCAGCTTCACGCTGTATCCCGCGCACAGCAGAGTAGGCAGAGGGAACATAGTGTTAAGACACTCCGTTTTCCACTTTCTGCCAAATTCTGGAGGCATTGCGTGTTAAGTGGCAGAACTCAACGCCGCACTTTGCCCTCGACACCAGAGCGAAGAAAATGGAAATATAAGTTTAAATTAAAATTTCATCTCCTCAACTGGGGATCGAACCCACGATCAGCCGCGTTTACAGTCACACTTTGTGAAAAATTTTCAAGCATTAGTATTATCAAGTAACAAGATACAACTATAGTGTACATTTATAATTTCATTGCGCAAACTAACGGCTCTCTTGGGCAACGTTGACATAACTGTTTAATGCTAAAAAGATTTACTTTGCTTCTATGTCAGGGGCCGTTAAGTTAAACAGGCTACTTACTTCACTTTTTACTTAACTTCATAATATAGCACCGTGTGTGATTATAAATAATTACTCTTCTTGGAAGTAGAAGTTACGCTTGGATTTCTTAAAAATTTATTATGTTGTTAATGTGTGTAACCTTTTACCGTATTATATTTTTTGATTGATGAATAGAACAAAAAAACGATTTTTTTTCTTTCTTTAAATCGTTGTAATCTAGATAGGATTGTGTGTATATATCGATTGAGCTTAGAGGTTCACGATATGTCCCGCATTTAGCAGGGTGGGCAGAGGGAACATAGGAACCTAGTGTTAAGAACTTAAATAAAATATAGAACACACTATCGTCGGCTTTACACTCACGCTTGTGCTCCATGACGGACTCGAAGCTTGAATCTTTTTCATGGATTTTTTATCACCGGAGCGAAGAAATAAATATATATGAGAATAAATATTTCATTTCCTCGAGTGAGGATCGAACCCACAATTAGTCGATTTTACAGTCACACTTTGCGCCCCTGCGCCCCGACTGGCCTTTCTGGAAATGGTTATATTTATATGATAGATATATCCTTCCTTTGGCTAGCTAATGTTGCGATTAATCATCCAACACTTAATACTTAGATAACACGTTATAGAGTACGATGTGATGGAAGTCGTTGATAAATTAAAGATACACTTATTTATATCGTTGAACAATAGAAAATTAAACAATATAGCATTAAAATAACTTAGAGCTCTTGGGTTCGAAATGGTTGGAATTTAGATATGTTAAAATTAAAAAATATAATACTTGTCAAATATTTTCCTTTTCTTAGTGTGTAAATAAAACTAAAAAATATTTAAATAAAAGAAGCATTTGTTAAAATCGATAAATTTTGTCTTTTCTAGAAGACTTATAAAGTAAAATTTAAATAAAAATCTATATTTAATCATAAAAATACAACAATGCCTTGTTAAACTATTTGAACTGTTTAAGATTTATTTATCCACTAAACATTACTATCTGTACTAAGTTATTGCTGGGAACAGCCTTGGCTGATCGCATAGAAATTGTAATTCAATGGCGCTAGTAAAGTGTGAGATGAGTTTTAAAAAGATATAAATGCAATTGAAATAAATAAATTAATGATTATACAACCTTATATGGACAATTATTAATTATACATTATGGAGATTTACTTCTATGGTAAGTCTCATCATAATAAATGTGATTTACATTGATTTTATGTTTTAGTCATAATATACTAATACATATACAAATTGACATTAGATTCTTAATCAGCTGCATACCCTTATCAATTAAATTAGATATTGTAATTAGTTGTAATGTGTTTGACTAAACGACAAACGGGTTTAACATAGAACCTACTACCTAAATTTCATACAACATTTACTGATTTTCATCTATATATCATTGCTACCCAAGACACCAGAAATACGTAAAAATAGAAAATAATAAATTGTAGCAGTGTATAAAATTTGTTATAACACAGTTGACTGATTTTGCAATCCTAAAGCTGATAAAATATACACAGAAAATTAAATTATACTCCGAACTTAGTTGTCATGGAGTACTTATTTTTTACCTGTACTAAGGCCAGGTCATAAATTATAAGACTTTAAAAAACATGGTACGCTTCAAAACAGTTTAATCAAAATGGTGTTAAGATTTCTAATAACGTACTAAACATAAAAATACGTGATTGATATTCAGGTTACTTCTGGTTCTTAGAACTTATTTTACTTAATAGTTTGCCAAAAGTTGTATTTGCTATACTGCGTAGAAATCACAACATTATCGTGGGAGACATTTGATAATGCCAAGCGATTTGCATTATTTTACTTTGATCTTTCGTGTGGCGTGAATGAAAATACTTACATCGTAAATGTTACTTATATAGTAAATAAATAGTTGTTTAATGTTACATAATGTTTTGAAATAAAAAAGTGGGATTCATAAAATATATAAAATAGTTCTATGACAATCTACACTTTATCATTATTTGGTAAACGAGGCTTGAATTATGTCACTTAATACGAAATGTCTCCAATTTGAACAAAAGTGAAGAGAATAATATTTTAATTAGAGCTAGATTTAGGCTAAGCAACCCTGCTAAGGAAAAAGCCTAGAGTAGATTCTGTGCCAATGCAAAAAAAAAAAATACATGTCACCTGTCAATATTGACAAATAGCAAATGATAAAGTGTCTCTATCATAACCTTTTAACGGCGAAATACATGTACAATTAAGATGCGCGATAAAAAGGCAAACAATGGCGTCGGTAACAATACCGCCCACTGAGACCGTTTATTAGTTTTTGCATCACCACTTGATTATAGCACTTGCATTCGTGATTTATGTATAATATATTTTTTATTAGAACTATGTGGATAATGATTTCAAGACAGAGTGATTTTTTAAACCTAAGGAGGTATCCTAAATTTTATTTTTATTTACCACTTCTAATTAAACATACAAAGGCAAGACAAGAAGTAGTATCATAAAATATAATCATCACCACTAAGTCCTAGTAATCTATTAAAAAAAAATCCCATGTGCAGTAAAATAATTGATACTTTTTTAAAATCCTTTAATTTGATAAGATTCTATGAATATAAATTCATATCCAATTTATTTTTTATCAAATATAACACAAGGCAATCATACATAGAACCCTTTTTTCCGCATATTGGTAATGTAGTAGTACCGACTAACTCGAATACTCAGCCAAAAGAGACTTCATTGTAAAGATACTTTTTATTCTTTTCTGCAAGATTAAGTATCTTCTATTAAACAACACTTCTATTAAACTTAGAATGAAATAAAAACCTAAAAGAAATGTTTTGTCATGTCACGATAACGATTTCCCATCATACAAAAAATATATTATATTTGGGAGGTGGAACCTAACGCCGAACCTTAAATATTTATATTCTCATTAAAAAGCATTATGTATACAGTTACATCATACTGTGTCGTGTATGATAAATGACCTACAATGATTTATACTCTATAAGAAACAAACGTAAGCTACCGTTCAATAACACTATGTAATCAGATATTACATTTATCTGTTACACCTAGTATAAGCGTAACAAACGGCCTTATGTTAGTTATCACGTAGAGGAAGTCTATTGTAATTATATATTGTTAGTTCTTTCAAGATGTTTTTACGTTTTTTAGGGTTCCGTACCTCTAAGAAGGAACTCTTAAAAGATCGCTTTGTTGTCCATCGGTCCGTCCGTCCGTCTATCTGTTTGTCTGTTTGTCAAGTGCCTTTATCTCAGGAACGCTTGGAGATATGGAGTTGAAATTCAAACTATATACTCCGGTCTATGGTATTACTTAAAAAAAATGATAGAGAAGACGAAAAAACGCATATTTCGACACTATGAAGGGAATCGAAATTAATAGGGTACTTCCGGTTGGAAGTACGCTGTATCCCGCACACAGCGAGGTAGGCACAGGGAACCTAGTTTAAGACACACCGTTGCCCACTTTCTGCCAAATGTAGAACTCAACGCCGCGCTTAGCCTCGACACCAGAGCGAAGAAATGGAAATATAAATTTAAGTAATTATTTCATTCCTTGAGTGGGGATCGAACCCACAACCAGTCGATGTGTCCGGTTCCGCCAGTCAAAACGCAATGCTTCAAGACTTCAGTGGAAGTGAAAAACGTGTCTTCACACTAGACTCCCAGGTTCCCTCTGATTGCTGTGTTTTGTATGGGATTCAACGTGAAGCTAAAAAAAGAAATATCTACTACATCCTTGAACACTTTAAAATGCTAATAAATAAACGAATTTAATTGCTTTTTAAATATATTGCCAGAATAATTTCGCAGCGGCACGAGGTGTGACTGCAAAACCGACTGGTTGTGGGTTCGATCCCCACTCGAGAAAGTGAAATATTTACTTAAATTTATATTTCCATTTCTTCGCTCTGCTGTCGAGGTTAAGCGCGGCGTTGAGTTCTGCCACGCAACACGCAATGCCTCCAGAATTCGGAAGAAAGTGGGGAACGGAGTGTCTTAACACTAGGTTCCTTCTGTCTACCCTGCTGTGTGCGGGATACAGCGTGAAGATGATAAAAAAAAATTCTGAAAAAGAAAGATGTACTAAGTAAGTTATTTCTGGGTATCCCATAACAAAAAAAATATATAGGGTTAATTTTAACTTTAAGAAAACGGTATAGATATAAAGTATTGGATTTATCATTTTACGTCTTAGAGTAAGGAATGCTAGTAAGAGGCAAGAACTCGTGATTATTTCACAATTTTCAAAGTTATGAATGGCACTGCATTTACTATATACCTACTCGTACTCGTGTGTGGGCGTGATGTTTACCGCTCCAGGGAAAGTTGTGCTTTTTGCTTAATAAGTATCAAAAATGTGTATTTTATACGAATTGACAAAAAATATTCTGGCCATATTTAAAATACACTGAAATTCGTTTCTTTTTAAGCATGTGGCCAGTCGTGGCGCAGCGGCACGAGGTGTGACTCTAAGACGGATTGGTTGTGGGTTCGATCCCCACTCGAGGAGATGAAACATTTACTTAAATTTATATTTTCATTTCTTCGCTCTGGTGTCGAGGTTAAGCGCTGCGTTGAGTTCCGCCACTCAACACGCAATGCCTCCAGAATTCGGCAGAAAGTGGGGAATGGAGTGTGTTAACACTAGGCTCCCTCTGCCTACCCTGCTGTGTGCAAGATACAGCGTGAAGCTGATTTTATTTGATTTTTTTTTAGCATTTTAAAGTGTTTAAGGATGTGGGAAAAGGTTAAAGCTATTTGAGATTAACGGTAAGATCTTCAGTACAAGTATCTGTTGTAATTGTCGTTTACGATTCACACATAAATGTTCGAATGCGGTTAAGTAGTACCGTTTACGTGTAAATGTATTAAGTTTAAAATGTACAATTTTACCTACTTTGTGGTTACTTGAGAATTACGATTAAAATTTGACTCCCATTGTAAACAAAAATTCAAATATTTAAATTAATTATTCAATAGTTAGAAGTATGATTTTAGTACTACATGGCAAATTCTCACCGTGTTTCGTAGTAAATTAGATAATGTAGGTCATTATCATGTACATTATCTTATTTACTACAAAACACCTTTTAAATTATATTCAATTTTATAGAATTTTTTCTTTCCTTTTTATTACAATTTATGGCCCAAAATTGTTCAATCTGCAAATTATATTTATCTAATGATATGAAAAACTTTAATACATAATATATCAAATAGTCTTAATTTAACTAAAGACATATAAAAAAAACTATCTATTTTGCATAAGTTTTCCACAAATTTCTATACATAAAAATGAATACGCATAGAAACAGTTATATAATGACTATTAAAAATTTGATAATTTAAAACGCAGGTTTTAAAATTTCAATATGTTTGTGCTCTTACGAACGGTGTTAAGTTTCAACCGCGCGGCGCGCACCGTGCAGGTCCGCCCACGGCCGACTTGAATGAAACGACCGTAAGTGCGTATGTACCAGCTGCATCTACATTTTGTTGAATTTAATGTTATCTGTGCCTTTATAATGACGTTTAAAAAAAATAATAATTTAAATTGCTTAAATAAAAAAACATTTCTTACTTTAAATTTAAATTCTTATTAATTAGTACAGTCGTAGCACAGGGGCAGAAGTGTGCGACTATAAATACGATAGGTTATGGGTTCAATTTCCACTCGAGGAAATGAAATATTTCATATTTTCATTTTCATGCTCTGGTAACGAGGCAAAGCGCAGCAGTGAGTTCCGCCACTCAACACGCCTTTAGAATTCGATGGAAAGGAAGTTTCTTAAAAGAAACGACGAACGTGAGAGTGTCTTAACACTGGGTTCGCAGTGACCCTCTGTCTATCCTGCTATGTGCGGGATACACCGTGAAGCTAAAACAAAAAAAAATTACAGTATAAATAACTATAGTAAAATGACTGACCATTTTACCTTATTATACTTAAATAATAATAGATAAATAATGATATCGTTCAGGCAGGCGAAGCCGCGCGGGGGCCGCTAGTTATAAAATATGATTTCAACTTTTAACGGAAACTTATAAATTCATAACATATTCATGAATTTATTATAACATGCTGTACCTTTGCCTTAAAATATAACTAGTCCGCCTACAGCGGAGATGAATGAAATGAATATGCTGGATACAGCCAAGTGCGTCTTTATTCATTATACCAGTTTCTGTTGCGTTATAATTATTATAATTTTACATACATGATACCAGATTAAAATTTAAAAGGAATACACAAGAATGCTGTTTTTGATCTTCTTTTTTGCTTATAAAAATATACGGCCGCCCTTTTAATATTATAACAAAAATACACCAATTGAATATTGTTTTAATATATTACCCATTTAAATTAGGATTTGTACGCGTACCGTTTTGATATTTATTAAAACCTTATTAATTACTATTAATTGTCAGGAAAATTCTAAACGGCTGTGTGAAAGTTTTGTTAAGATGATTATTATTATAAAGCTACTCGATTAGATTTATTCAAAAAAACATATATTTGGTAGGAGTATATTTTTTATTATTATTTATATATGAAATAAATTTTATGACATTTTATATATTTTACTTTCACAATGATTTATTTGAAGAAAAAAAAACTTTTAAAATATTTTTGCATTCGGTCATAAAGTAGAAAGCTGTTTAATGTATTTTGGCAATTCACATTGCTGATGTAATAATTATTATATGCATACCTATATGTATTAATATTGATAATAATTATATGTTTTCTAACTTTAATGATAATGTAAATTTCCTTCACTTACAAGTTAAATAATTACCGTTTTTACATAAAGTTACTTTCTCAATTCAAGTTGTGGATCAGGAATTGCATTTTTGCTCGTTTAATTGAATTTTACAATATAATTCTCTACCTATCGCCATTTTCTGAGGAAAAGGTCAAGCCACAGCTTTGATTCTTGATTCACTAGCAAATGATAAAATAAAATCAGCTTCACGCTGTATCCCGCACACTGCAGGGTAGGCAGAGGGAACCTAGAGTTAAAACACTCCCTTCTACACCTTCTGCCCAATTCTGGAGGCATTGCGTGTCGAGTGGCAGAGCTCAACGCCGCGCTGAACCTCGACACCAGAGCGAAGAAAATGGAAATATAAATTTAAGTAAATATTTCCTCTCCTCACTAGGAAATCAACTATATGTAAATCATTAAATATTTTTATTAGTTGTCTTAGTAGTTTGTCGAAGTTGACTTCCAAACTGACGAGTACTATATTTTATGTTTTATATAAGAATGTACTAAAATTAAAGATATTGATTATTACATCATGTAGCATGTTTATAAAATATAATCTTAAACGAAGCCATTATATATGGCTAAGATATTATTATTTATTTTTTATATGACTTCATTTGCTTAAAAATATATTTTATGTTTGCTTAAAACTTTTTGTATATTTGTATTTTGTACCTAATCACATAACGGGTTTTCAAAAAACTTTGACACTTAAGTACGTTCACCTCTAACACTCTCTTTCTCTGTCTCTGAAATCCACAAATTTTATTAGGAAATATTTTAAAGGATTTAAACAAAAAAAAAACATCTATATCTAATGATAGCGGAATGCGAAGATATTGCTGCATATTGCGCTCATTTGGCGCAATAAATAAAGAAGTATTTACAATTTTTTAAATATCGACAATGAAAGTTTGTTATAGTCAGCTTTACGCTGTATTCTACACTTAGCAGGGTAGGCAGAGGGAACCTAGTGTTAAAACACTCCGTCCCCAACTTTACGCCGAATCTTTCGAGGCATTGCGTGGTGGGTGCCAGAGCGGAGAAATGAAAATGACCGAACCCACAACCGTCGTGCTACAGTCTCACCCTTGTGTCCTTGCTCCACGACGGCCTTGTCTAGTCTTTCTGCATATATTGACATATTTAACATTATTTTCCGAAAAAGTACAATTATATAAAATAAGAGTTCTTGTCTTAGATTGCAATAAATTTCTGAGCATTGTCATTTTCATTTCAAGACTCTATACTACAATCATTTTATTCAGGAAACATCATATCGATGTATTCCAATCAATAAGTGTACGTTTAAACAACCAATACTTAACAGTCCGATAAGATACCGGCTGGTAAGGCCTTTTCATCTCGATTGTACTGAGGTGTGATTAGGGCTTGTTAAATTGCTACTGTCAGTTCGTGCCTCGTGTCGAATACGCATCTAAATAATTGACTACTTACGCAACGGACGGAAGTTAAAATAATATTAGTATCTTATGCGATAATTACTTCTAGAAGTTTCTGTTAAAGGTCAGTAGTAGTAGAATAGAAAGAATCCAATTTGCAAATGAAAAGGTGTTTGATAAATAAGCTGAATGTTATTATAGGATGCATACTTTGTGCTTAGGATATTAGGTGTAGGTTTTGGATAAGTAAGATTTTTTATAATATGATTAAAACCAGTCGTAGAGCAGGGGCACAAGTGTAAACGCGATTGCTTGTGGATTCCCCACTCGAGGAAATGAAATATTTAATATTTTCATTATTTTCTCTGGTGTCCAGGTAAAGTGCGGCGTTGAGTTGCGCCACTCAGCGCACAGTGCCTTCAGAATTTGGCTAAAAATGCGGAACGGAGCATCTTAACACTAGATTCATACCGCCTACTCTGCTGTGTACGGGATGCAGCGTGAAGCTGATTAAAATCATACGGTTTTCAGTTTGGAGTAGTGAGTCTATCTTGGTATAGTTAGAACGAGTCGGACTTAATACGATGTTTGGAAGTCAAATGAAGTAATGGTATAAAAATATATTTTATATTTTTTTTGTTGTGCTAACTCCGTATAAATACGAAGTGCAGCATTATTTTGAAGTTTGATATTCCGCCGATTAAGAACAGTTTGTTTGTTTAGGCACTTTTTTTGTCTCCATCTCTGCGTATTCAGAAAATAGAAAAAAAATGTAATCTTAAACATAAAAAAAGCATTTTTGCTCGTCGGAAATCAAAACAAAAGCTGCAGTTATTAAGTGAGTAGATATAAGGAGGCTGCTACCATATTTATATATTAAAGACGTGTTTTATATATGATTAAAAACACTTTTCTCTCAATAACTTACTAATAAACGACCGACGAAAGTAATATTTCACTGCGAAATAAGACCGGTTAACCACTATATTTTAATTTACATTCAGCTCTAGAGTTTCATAGGAAACTTTTTAATATCGTTTTAAAAGTCAGTAACGAACGCGCCGTATTTACTCAGTCTGCAGTCGGACAGTTTAATTTTTAATATAGTAGACGCGTCCATTTTTTATCACATCCATACATAAAATGCGTTCATAAAGGTTGCAAGTTAATTTCCATAATAAAATCTGTCTATTTTATATTGTTGAAAAAGGTCGATTACTTTTTTATTTATATTTAAAATTAATTTTCATTTTTATATTTAGTATGATCCGATTAAGCTTAGCGTTAGTTATCATCATCTAACATGAAATTTAAAAGAAACAGAGTGCTTTATCACTAGTTGTTCTATGTGTAGTCAAAAAATACCAACTCCATTTTAAACACGTTTTAGCAAAATTTTGTGTTATTACGTTTTTAATATACCTACTCTATAAAGATTGAATAAAAATAAACGAAATTATCTTTTATGATTTCTCAGATGTATTTGGAGATATATGATTGTGATTTAAAAGTAAGCTTTTCCCATAATCCATACTTAAATAGAAGGGATAAGCAACATTTTTGTAATATTGTTATGACACCACAGCACCTCCAACAAAAGTCTATCCATTCTCAACTTTCGAAACTTTTAAGTGTCTGAACTTAATAAAAAATCAATTTGATCAAATCCCCTTTTATACGACAGCTTGTTAAAAATAGTGGAGTAGTTTAAAGTGGACGCATCGTGTTTCACGGCTGTTAGATAACAATGTCTAATCTCGTTACAAAAGCTCGTGTGATGTATCAATTCACTCCAATATGGCTGGGACTTTCTCTATTTTGATTTTGTATTTTATCTGTGGCAATAGCGCTCATATATTTTAATCTGTATATATTTTATTTTATCTGTGGCTAGTGATGTTTTGTGATATTAGCATAATTTGGGAAAAAAATTAAACAGTAGAAATAATAAAGAAAAGAGAAATAATAGAAAGCTATATTTTTTATAGGACATGCAGGAGTTGTTACTCCTGCATGTCCTATAAAAAATATATTATATTATGTTATATTAAATAATATAAGTTCAAAAATCTTGTCACTGTATTTTTTTGTGGTAAAAATGGTTAAATGGTGCTATTATAGTACTACCTACGCCTTTTATTTAAAAATGCGATATTGCTATAAAAGATAGTTATGACCCAGCAGCATACTGACTGTAAAGGCAACGGTTGTGGGTCCGATTCCCACTCGGGTGAATGAATATTTTTCATTCTTCATTCTGGTAGCAAGACTCAAAAAAGAAAGCTCAGCGTTAAACTTTTAACTTAATAACTCTTTTATTCTTAATTAACTTAAGTGGAAATTACGGAGGAACGGATTGTCTCACCAATAGGTTCCCTTCATTTACCCTGCTATATGCGAGGCACAGCGTAAAACTAAAAAATAAAAAGAAAGCTTGTACGAACATTGAATTTATTCAAGACAACCTAGCAACGACACAGTATCATAAAAAAAGTGTGTAATACAACCAACATCAATAAAATCTGAACAATCACAGAATAGCGTATTGCATCACGTCTAAAATGGAGAAAGCAATATCAAATTGAAGTGAATTGATACGTCTCGTACGAGATCTTTGTGTACAATTTAGGCTTATTATTCAACAGGCGTTTAACATTCGAGAGCTTACGGTTTTTTGTGAATAAGAATGATTACATTAAGCGACGCAGTGTTGAGTTCCGTCACTCAACACGCAATGCTTCCAGAATTCGGCGGAAAGTCGGCAATGGAAGTGTCTTAACACTAGGTTCAAAGAGTCCCTCTTATTTACCCTGTTATGTGCGGTATTCAGCGAGAGGCTAAAAAATTAATCATTATATCGGTAAATTCATAAAATTGTTATAATTCACCATACGTGTAGATATCTATGATATCCCATCATCTTTTTTCTGCATATTTAATATCCCGAATACGAATTGAACGGCAGAGTTCAACATCACGCTTTGTTTTACCATAATGGGGTAATAAAAATAATTAATTCCCTCCAGTTGGGATCAAACTCACAACCGTCACGTTTACCGTCAATCGCTGTTTTCTGCGACGTGATGGCCACAATGTTTAAAATATGTGTAATTTTTTTTTAATTTTACGTTACCCTATAATTAATTTTATTTCTGCATGATCATAATGTTAAAGACAAGAAATAAATATTTAAAAGAATCTTTCTACATATAAAAAAAATATAATAAAGGTTCCTATAATTGAATCTACGCTATTATTTAAATTTCTTCGTGATGACCATTTTAAAGGTTTCCGTTTTTGAAAGCTTTTATTCGTATATCTATTGGTTTTGAAATCAAGTTCAATGACAGAAGTGATGTAATCCGCTCAAATTATATTGATGACTGCTTATGATTTTATGTTTGGACCAGTTCTCGAATGTAAGCGTAGCGATACGTAACTTTAAGCTCTAAATTCTAAAATATTTACATTTAGCTCATTTATTGTTTACACAAATACAAGGCAATTATTAAAAAGAAATTAAAATGAAGTGTCTTCGTGTGTTAGACAGCTAATCTCTAAACGGGCGACTAGTATAACAATTGATCAATTAAAAATTACTTAAAAATATAAAAAAAAAGTATAGACTTTTATTACTATTACCTGAAATGTAATATAATGAAATCCATACTTCTTTGCTTATATTAAAAATTAATACACAAAGAGACATTACTATAAACTAAACTTATTTCTTTCTCTTCTTCCATATTTGATATTTTAGTAAAAGTAATAAAATATATTTTTATATTATTAATATATATTTTTATAAATTTGTAACGTAATGTAAATATAATTATAATACACTTGTTATTTGTATAGTGACACCCTATAAGCATGCGCTGCATCCATTTTGGTGCAACTTTCATTAAAGCGATATGGAAGTGACGTTGACAGCTGTCATCCGATTACTTTCACTGTGACACGACGAAACCGGTCGTTGCCTAATTGTAATTGTTGTTTACTGTTTGTAATTATGCACATGGAGGTATTATTTTTTATGTTTGTTTTTTTTAATTTCGAAAAAAATACTCGTATAGCATTATTTTATTCTGTGATTCACATACCTCAAGCATTTCGGGAAAGGACATTGCGTGGTAATTGAGTATTAAAACACGAGTAACCAATATATTCATAGTTTTAGGTTACCAGTTTCAGGTTATCGAAGATAAATTTCTGTGCATCAAATATATTTAAATTTAATTTACGTATTAAAATGCTCTAATGTAATTAGTGTATATTTTAAAAATATATATTATTTTATTTTAAACTAAACACCAAGTTCATAAATGCATTTGCAAAAGTTTTAGAATTTGATATTTCCGCACCTATTCAGCATTGAATTTGCTAAATATTATTTAGCGGAAGTATTTATTTACTATTAGACGCATATACCCGTATTTTTGTACGATGATGAAATTGTACTAGTGATATCAAAAATATTGACATAACTAATATTGCGCTAATATTAATATTTAACATATGTATTATATAATAATGAATTTAATATGTGGCAACCACAATCGTTGTGGGTATATTCGTTTTGTTTCTTGTTTATGTTTCAATAATATTTCCGTTTTTCTCTCCACACTCGTCAAGTAAATTATTATTTTCATTCATTTACTGTATTTTTAGGAGTGGGCAATAAGAACTTTTCGGTCACTTTAAGCATACTGTGAGGTCGTTCTGTTTGCCGGGGGAAAATAACAAAAAAATCTCTAAAGTAATTTCTCTGAGTGACGTCGCGAGAACCATAAAGGTTTAATGTTATAATTTATAACTTTACAATATATTTTCTTTGTTATGATTTTCCAGTCGTAGTCACCGATCAAATGTTAAGTACAGAATACAAGATATTTCTACATAAATTACAATTATATTTAACTCGAACACTTCAACAAGTTTTGATTTAAAGGTAGTTTAAGCCAAGCTTTACTTGAAAGGTGTCTGTATTGCAATGTCCTTATTCCTTATCGTTATCTCGTCGTGACTGATAACAAATGTAATTCTGCACGCGAGATGTATGTGATACGGTCGACGGTGCACTTAAGGTGTTTTTGTACTAGTAATTACTTGTAGGTACAGCTATTTTTTTATTTAAATTGAGATATATTAATATAATGTATATTTTAATATGTTTACAGTATAAATATAACGTATTTAATAAATAAAAATAAATTAGATTCACACGCTGTATCCCGCACACAGCAGGCTAGGTAGAGGTAACCAAGCGTAAGACACTGCGTGGCCCACTTTCCGCCGAATTTTGGAGGCATTGCGTGTTAAGTGGCGGAAATCAACGCCGCGCTTTGCCTCGACACCAGAGCGAATAAATGGAAATATAAATTTAAATAAATATTTCACTTCCTCAAGTGTGGATCGAACCCACAACCAGTCACATTTACAGTTACGCCTTGCCTTTGCGCCACGACTGGCCTAAACTTAAATGTTTTGTATCAATTTAATGAATATTTATTTCTTAATTAAAATATTACTTTATTAAATTCATTTCGTCACTTATCTATCAAGGGAAAAAATCTTAATTTTATAATATAAAACATTTCCCCGTTTTAGATACGAACCCATGCATCGTGTTAAGTTAGATTGTTAGTGTATTGCAATAGCTAATCGTCCCATATGATATTCGATTTCTGTTATCAAATATAAGTAAAAGTAGTATACATTTCAATTTCCTTTTAAGGTTCTATTATTATGATTGCAGTCATAGAGTTTACGTTCTTGCAATAGACTGCTTGGACCGGATTAATAAGAATATTTCAAATAAATGGGCAGTATTGTGGCTAATGTATGACAGGTACAGGATATTTCGCAAGAGGTCACGTGTTTGATTCCCGCAAATATACAGCAAGAATGTTGCAACTACTGTGTTGGCTAATAACACGGAAGGGCTCCTATAGAAGTATCACTCTTTTAGTTTCTTATCCACGGAGTTGAGAAATACGTTTAATTTAATATTGCTATACCTGTTTTGCTTATTTTTCTTTAATTTAAATTTATATAACAGCGTTTTTTGCATTAGGCTCTTCAGTATAAAGCATTTATAACAGACAAGAATATTTACTAGGAACAATGAATCAACTAAGCTACTCTAATCAGTAATCGCCCCACTTAAAAAGCATTCTTACATTATACACAAACTGTAAACATAATAGAAGGTCATGCACGTGTTACATAAACCTTATATAATAAGTATGCAAAGGGCATTTTCAGCGATAAAATCACAAAATTATTCTCTTACCTCCCATAATACAATGCTGGCAACATTATTTTTGTTTTTTTACGACTGACAACACTTTCAGTTTTGCCGCCATATTTGCATTTTTGTGTCACCGTGACAAAGATGCGCTTATTTTTATTTACGTATTGTTTTGCGGTTATGAGCTTCATGAAATTGTTTTAAATTTTTTATTCTGTGTTTTAATTTGCAAATGTATTTACGCTTGAATATTTGAAAAATGTATTTATAAGCTATAATGATTTTCATATAAAATTTCATATTGTCATAGAGATTTTGTATAGCTTGCAGTTGCTCTCGCTACCTTACAATACAAGTATAAGTTATGCTAATTTAACTAACTACGTCGTCCTTCATATGTTTCAACAACAATATTTACAACACTAAAAAACAAATGTACGATGACTAAAATTATAAAAATGTTATTTCAAAAATTACATTTTTATAATTTTAGACATCATATATTTGTTAACTATTATCGGGAAATATCAGATTTTTTAAATTATTTTTCCTTTCTCTTAGCGTTGATTCGGTTTCAGATAGAAATGCAATATTTATTTCATTTTGCGCGCAATAATCAATTAAAATCTTCTAGACGACATAAATAAAAAAGATAAAATATATCAAATTTTATGAATAATTTAATATTAATTTTGTATAGCACTACCGAGGCATATACAAATTCAAATAGGTTTATATGTTCACCGGAAAAGAACTTACTTATATTTTATAATTACTTTTTTCGGCTCCCAAGATCTGAGCGAGTTCATTTCAACTCTCCGCTTTCTCGGTTTTGTCCGCCCAATATTATTTATTGGTGGAAATACAAGTAGTACGCAGTTTACTCTTGCGAGTTCAACGTAGTCCTTAATGGGTCCGTTCCGCTCGCGGTGGAGACCGGGCGTGATAGAATGAAGTCAAGTTGTATAATCAGTATACAATTGTCACATTTAACAGCTTCAACGTGACTTTACCTTTGTGTTACAAGTAATAGAAATAAATTTAGTTATCTGATATATTTGAATTGGTAATAGGTATGTATGTTTACTTCAATCACTCTTTTAAATCTATATAAAATAGGAATATATTATTTCAAATATTTTTGTTTTTAACAACTTTAATTATTTTAATTATTTTTCAATAACTTCTTTTTTTAGTTTTTTATAGTCTACTACTATCCCTCTATTTTTTCGGCAATGTATGCGATATGGAGGACATAAATCGTAGAATAATAATAGAACAAGAAAAAAAAATACACCGGGCAAGTTTGAACTGAGCTTCAAGAGCATAAATACTTTTACACTGTTTCCACTTTTTAGCGCAAAATTATAACTGGGGAAACAGGAAACGCAATCGAGCCCGTGCTAACTAGAACAAGTATACCACATTGAGTTGTAATATAACATCAAAACTAAACATATTATATGATTACTGTTTACAAAAGAATGCGACTTTATATTTTCATTTCCTCGCCCTGATACTAGGCAAAGCGCGGCGTTGAGTTCCGCTACTTAACACGCAATGCCTTCAGAATTCGGCGGAAAGTGGGCCCTGGAAGTGTCTTAATGGCAACGGTATGTTGTTATTTCGACGTAGCTTGATCAGAACGTATGGCTTAGTTGTCAGAGCGCCTGGTCGATTTCCAGGAGGCGCGGGCTCGAGTCCCGCTACGTTCAAGTTTTTATACGTTTTCTAAATAAGTATTTTTATAGTTATTCATAGCACTGAAACTTGATTCTGATTTGTCACAATTAACAATTAAATAATAATTAAAAAAACAATCAAATGGTATCAAAAAGCAAGATTCTGACGTGTCACAATTAACAATTAAATAATAATTAAAAAAATAATCAAATCGTATCAAAAAGCAAGCTTTTACACATTTCGTAGTAACTTATTGTATTTTACAAATCAACCTTTTAAACTGATACCCATGTTAGGTAGTTTGTGCAAAAAAATTGTATTTCGCTATTTTGTATTAACAACAATATCAATGATATGTAATTTCATTGTCATCAGAACTGAACTCTCAATACAAATTGAGAAGTTAAATAAAAGCTTATAAAAAGTTAGTGCCGGTCACTAGTGTTTCTTATAGTCGTCATACATCATATACCTATAATAAATATTTATCTTTAAACACTCTGGCCATTAGTTGAATCTTTCTTGTCCAAAATCATTTAGTTTTAAAGATCTAAGCAAATATTAGTCGGAAGCGACTTTGTTTTATACTAAGTTATATAGAATGGAGAAAATTGATACTTTTACATTTTCTACCACAATATGCCGTAAACTGTAAACGACAGAAAACAGATAAAATAAATTAAAGGGTACCTGTTAAACTTTTAAAGTTGCGTTGTCATGTACGCATATGTTTTTTTATTATTGGCCTTCGTTTTTTATGGATTTCGTGTAAAACATGTGTGATTGGAATAGTTAAAATCGACTCCGTATTCGACTATATTGCAATATAAGGAATTGATGACGCTTTTAACGATTAACGTGATGTACCTATAAGCTTCATCGATAAATGTACTATACAAAAATATTTTTTCAATTTAAACCTGTAGTTGATGAGACGGTTTACGTAAACAAAAAAACTCTTCGTCTTTATTATATTAGTGCATATATCATAGATTTTTTAGACTTATATTTTTGGCGTAATGCGGCAGTCACTAGATAGTTGTAGGTTGGATTCTATATATGGAAAGGTTATAATAAATTTATTATCATTTACATTCTATTGCTCAGTAAGAGGTAATGAAAATATAAAATATTTAATTTTCTCGAGTAGGAATCGAACCTACAACATGTTGCGTCTACGGATCCACGCTTGTGCCTTTTGCACCACGACTGGCCTCATAGATAAGTTTAATTTAACTATTTGATAAAATGTAGCTTTGCATATTATTTCTAGCAAAGTACCTAAAGAACGGAGCGCTAAGCGCTACGATCGACTCTATATTAATATATTTTCTATTTCATTAAAAGTCAATCGAGCTTACGACATTTTTTAACTAATTCATAATTTTTTTGTTCCCAGGTAATTTGCTGCAGTGTGAAAGCGCGGCGGGTGGCTCGAAATAAAATTCTAAACTTACTATCAATTTACAAGACATCCGATATTTAAGGGTTTGGGATTACTTTTATTAGTTTTACTGCCTTACTACTGGATAGATATAATTTATTTTATGGTGTAATAGGCTATATATGATCGGAATCATCTTTTTTGCTGTATATTTTATGGCGTTTGAGTTATTTATGAATTTAAGGTGAGACGTAACAATTTTAAAATTAGGTAAGTAACATAATTCATGTTTTGAAAATTTAATTTAAAATTTTCGACGCCCAAAACTATCTATAATTATTTTTTTAAACCGTTCAAAAATATTATACTTAGATATTATGTATAACATATAGTCTAAACACTTTTTCGTTTTATTTTCAATTTCCCCTTTATAATTTACTTATTTTTATTTTTTCGCTCGTTGTTGTTTCAAAAATCACGAATATTTCACTACTATAAGATTTTTTCTTGAAATATTTTTGCTTATGACATGTTATAATTGTGTATATATATATATATTTAAAACTGTTATTATAACCTAGAACTTTTTATGAAAGCATGTAAAACTTTTTACATAGATTTGTTACGTAAGCTTGATTATTACAAAGAATAGTTTAAATGACGATTTTTAATGTAAAAATATATACATAATTTAAATCAAATTAAATTTAAAGAAGCAAAACAAATGAATAAAAAGAACAAAATCGTCTCGTCTGTATAATCCTTTGTAATTAAAGAAATATTTTCGTCTCGCGACCAACGCGCTTGATATTTCGGACAAACCACCCGCCATTCTCTAACTTTATCCTTCCTTGGAATTCAGACGCTATATGTGTATTAAAATAAATTTAGAATGAGATAGAAATATTTTTTTTATAAGAAAGTGTATAGTTATCTCTGTCTCAAGTTATGTTAGCTATGTTTATGTTGATAATAAAAGGGCGCGTAGTTTGACAGTTGTCTTTTTTTAGTTGAAATTGTTTTAAACAAAGGTTTAATTACAGAAATCCTATATCTTATTTAACAAGTATACATAATATGGATAATATAATACTTATTGGGTGTAACTAGATTCGAAAAGAAATTGTATGAATAAAATATTCGAGAAACAATTAAACATTAAAATTGTTTTGTTTACAAATATAATACTACCATCAATCAAATTAAATTTTACACTACGAGAATTAATTATTCCGCCCCCTTATCTCTCTCATCTGAAAATAAAGCAAATGAACAGATTACACATGGTACACATCGTGTTCTCGTAAAACACATGCCTAAGAAAGTTAATACGATATCTTTGTTTGGTTAACCGGCCGCTTTTACTGACATAGTGATGCTCAATTACCGTTACGCGTACTATCGATGTCTTTAATCTTAGCTTTAGTATATTTTTAAAAGAGCATTTTTTCCTACACAAAAAAAAAATATTAATACTAATAGAGGGATCCCCTATTTTCTTATTCTAATATACAATAAATCTCTTTTTAATCCAAAACAGACAAATATTTAATTTAATTAAGTATTGAAGCCAGTCGTGGCGCAGGGGCACAAAGTGACTGTAAACGTGACAGGTTGTGGGTTCGATTCCCTTCCATTTTCTTTGCCCTGATGGCATATCGTTGAGCGGAAAATGAGGAGTGCCTGCTGTGAGCGGAATACAGCGTGACACTAAAAAAATAAGTATTAATTTTGACTGACATAAGTTTTACGTAATAAGCTCAAAGAAAAAAAAATAGACAACAACAATGAGAGAACATGCTCTTGTACCTTTGTATATAATATAAATGTAAATATATTTTTTATATTATGACATTATTATAATATTTGTTTATTTCTATGTTATCCCATACGTTACGCTGTCCTTGACAGTCACCATGCCACTTACTGCAAAACTTCGATTGTGATATATTTTATAATATAAAATAAGACAAATATTACGGAATTCTGTCTTATTGTCTCTATCTTAGTTAGATTATGATTTTTGAAGTTAACCTGGCCAGCTGATTCTGTTGACAAGGACACGCGATAGTTGGGAGTTTGATTTTTACTGAGAGAACATTTATGTATATTCATAACTAATAAAGTTTCATTTACTCGTAAGTCTCATATCTTCCTTACATTTAAATTTTGTTTGGATTGATCGTATCGCGATCATAAGGGCGAAGCCAAAGCGAACCTCTAGGTGAAGCAAGCCGAAGGCATTTTATTTATGTTATAGCTCTGATTGCATCCAATCGATACCGCTGACCTTTTGAATGCAATATGCTAATGATACTTTGTGTCACGACGTGTCGCGATGTGTCACTACTGAGAAGTTATTGTAATTTTACTACACGTGTTTTATTTACTTGTCTTTTTATATTTAAGTTTACCTTGTATAAAAGCCCATATTTCTTTGATATCGTGCGAGTACTCTAGCCACTTAAATTCCGTATATTTAAAAAATTTACAAAACGCTAGACTGTACTACTAGTGGCTTTCCCAAAAATAATAAAATATATTGTCATACAAAAGAAAATACTTGCTAAAAGCGTTTTTAGTTTGTAATATAAATAATTTTATTGTTATTCACAGTGAACGTGGGCTATATTAATTCGCCATATACAAACCTATGGTGATGTTAATAACAATACAATAACCGTCTTCATTGAATGTCTTGTAAATATATGAATATTGTATTAGACGCCACGTGCAACGGATGTCCCGACGTTTTGTTACTTTTTTATATGCCGCCTTATAAACAAATTACAGTTCGTCTCGCGTTTTTATCTCATAATATGAGAATGAATGCGAAAACAAATGTTTAATGAAAAAATGTTGATTGATCTTGGAAACTTACATATTTAGTTACTTACATTACTTACTTACTTACATATTTTGGTTTGTTTTTTATCAAGTAAATACTGAGTGTGCTTTTTTTATGGATTGATATTAGATAGAAAGAGAAGAACTAACTAATACGTATAATATTTGATGGATATACGGCCATTACTATCCATAGTATGATAAAATATATTTCCAGATATACTTAAGTAGAAAACAAATACACACAAATTATTTTTACTAAAAATGTGAAGGTTATATTGTCCGTAAAATTAGGTTTTATAATAGGTACTACACGAAAATGAAAATAGGCGGAGAGTGAAATATACAATGTTTTACCATTAGGTTCTTTTTTTAACATTACTAAATGAGAGAAATATGTAAAATAAAAAAAAACTCTAATAAACTTCAGCCCACTCGTGGCGCAGGGGCACAAAATGTGACTTTAAAACCGACTGGTTGTGGGTTCGATCCTCACTCAAAGAGATGAAATATTTACTTAAATTTATTTTTTCATTTCTTCGCTCTGGTGTCGAGTACAAGCGCGGCGTTGAGTTCTGCTACTCAACACACAATGCCTCCGAATACGGCAGAAAGTGGGGAACGGAGTGTCTTAACATTAGGTTCCCTCTGCCTACCCTTTAGTGTGCGGAATACAGCGTGAACCTGATTTATTTGGTTTTTTGTAATAAACTAAAGAATCAAAGTAATAAAGTTCACAATCTATTAACTGCGGTTAGTCCTAGTATTTCAAAGTAGGTCATCTAGATATAACTATTCAGATTAGATTGAACGTTCGCTTAACCAGCGTACACGTTGTTACGATTGTTTAGTGCTGATTGTGGCTTAGATTGGAAATAGGTTTGTGGAATAATTGGTTCTCAATAATACTTCATGAATTGCTTTCTTAATGTGTTATTATGTTAAGTATTGAGTTCAAGTGGCTAGTGCTAATTATTATATAACAAGAGACATATAACGACAGCCCTTTTTTTTAATATAATTAAAATATAATAAAGCTAATGAAAATGAAAGAGTTGCCTTGCCAAAAAGAAAAATTAGGAGTGAAACATGGAATGACGTAAAGAGAAAGAGAGAGAAACTATTATGCCGAAGATAAACAATAACTCCCCATCAATTTCTATTTAGTACAAAAAAAATATAAAACTATGTGTAAGTTATTTTTATTTACATAAATATGACAAAATAGCAAATCGTAAAACGTATTAGAATTCATTTTAGTTTTTTTTTTAAGTAATTGAAAAATATACATTAATGATGTATAATAGACTGAAAGTTACTCTTTCTATTTGCTTATTAATGTTTAAAAATATCTATATAGGTAATTAACATATATACCAGAAAAGTAGTCATAATTTCTCAATAAAGTTTAATAAATGTTACTGTTTCTTTCCTCAGTAAAAGTAGCGCAAGAGGTCACTGTGATTAATTACTTGCTAATGAAGGTGTGCGAAGAAGGTGGGTGGTACTGGGTTTGATTTACATAATTAGCCTGTTTTTTTTGCATTACTTAAATGATGTAGCAGGTATTTGTTAGTATTTTTTTATAATATATGGCAAAGGGAACCTAGTGCTAAGATATTCCGTTCCCCTTATACCACTGGCTTTTCGATTTTTCGATTTATTTAACATTTCAAACAATAGACGTTATCACACTGTTTATAATTTTCAATATAGTGACTAGTACATGCAGTATTTGTGGTTCAAATCCCACTCTCCTTGAGTTTTTGGCAATCTTTACACAGTAGATTCTTCAGTTTAGGATAGAAAAGGGCGGTGCTGAGATACTTTTTTTTAGTATATAATGTGCCTAAATGGACGGAAACACACTAGAGATTTTAAAGTAATTATTATTTTAATTTTTATATTATTATCAAACTCGTATTACTACTTGATATTTTAGTGTGTGGATTGAAAGGCATTTCCTAGATTTATGTCTTCGAAACAATAATAAAATCTGACAGAATAAAAATACAGTATTTATATATCACTTATAGATAAGTTTAAGATAATATTTTTATAATAACAGGTCAAAAGTGGAGAGCTTTCCATTCACCCAAGCTGAATGGAGCACTCGAGGCTAAATGCAGACGTTATAGGTTTTGAGTTAACCAACTTATCACACACGTGCACGGATATTATGACTGCTTTTATTTCTACTGAGCATTTAGTGATGTGGTTTTGTTTTGTCGATCGAAATCTCTCTGCTTATTTTTAATTCGAGCGAAAATAAAAAAAAATCTAAAATAATTCATAGCGTCGGTATATATTGCAAGGTTAGTTACCTAATAAAAGTACGCTAAACATAAAAAAAATAAATGGGTGAATATATACAATTTGCAATGGTGGCTTTTGTTTACTTTAAGATATTAGTATTATATTGATTTGAATTTATTAATTAATTTAATTGAGCATCTCGTTAATGAGATCTTTTAGTTTTTCTCTTATAAACTAATGCATAGAAATTGATATGTAATTGACTTGACCGGCATTATGTAGTAATTTCAATTTTACATAACAAGTTATAACAATGGAATATATCTTCTCACGGAAGTTACTTATTCAGTTTTTTTATTTAATTCTAGTAAGACCTGTGTCAAATTATCATAAAAAATATACTACATGTGAAAATTATAGCATTAAAATAATTTTATAATAGTGATCCTTATCGGTTGATAAGGATCCGTCAGCAATGTGTAAGAAATAGGTAGAAAGTGAAAGACGGACTAAAGTAGTCATGTTATGCCAGAGTGAAGAAATAAAAATATTGAGAAATAATAATTCATCCCTTGTGCCCCTGCACCACATCAGTTTCAAAAATATATTTAGGATAAAACTATGATCAGCCTCCAGCTCCCAATAAGAGCGCTGAGCTCTGAAAAGAGGCATTTTTTAGAGGCGCGAATTCACATTATAACAATTTTCAATATTTATTTAGAGTTACATTAACTTTTACTACGTTTAAATAATAATTTAAACCGATGGTTATGCAAGGTAAATAATTATTTTTTATGTTGTAATCTCTTTTATCTCGCGCTGTCACTTACTGGCTAATTGGACATAAGGGACCAGTTTACAACTTTACAATCGTGTAAACCACTGATTAGGTGAAAAGATTTATTGATATTCCACTTACCTATATTTCAAATTGTATAAAATATCAACAATATTCTTCTAAGAAAATTGTATAAAGAGTAAGGTTGCTGATAATTGCATCATTCATGATTGGATATGAAAAATCTTACTAACTTTAAAAAGAATTAATATCTATTTTTAAATTGTTTTGGGTAGTTAATTAATTACTCAATTTATTTAGATTATTTAGCAGTTAAATGTCTGTATTATTTTGGTTGCTCACTTAAATATTATTTATTAATATTTTATAAACAATTAAAAAGTACAAAATTAATAATAAAATGACGGGCGAAAGAAATGTACATATTTTATAATTTTGTTCTAAAGCTTTATTTACTCATAATTATATTTATATATATGGTGGTTTTATTTTTTTTATATATGTAAATTTATTTTAGATGACCAAACCATTGTGATGCAATTTATCGATAAACAATTATCGACATAGCGCAACACTCCGTGCGATATGCGTCGGTCATTCACCGCACGCACACGCTCCTAATGAATGCACTCGTTGTAGATAAAAAATAATTTTAAATGGCTAGAAAGATTTTACGTAGAAATTGATAGGCACAGTAATTACAGGATACAAATATATTATGTATCAAGAGGTCAGTCGTAGCGCAGGGGCACAAAGTGTGACTGTAAACGCGACTGGTCGTGGGTTCGATCCACAGTCGAGGACATGAAATATTTTTTTCATATTTTCGTGTCCTAGCTCAGGTGTCGTGGCAAAGCGCGGTGTTAAGTTTCGCCTCTTTCACCTTTAAATAATATGTTAGTTGATGATGATTTACAAAAAGTACTATAATATTTACTTCGTAAGTAATGTTTTTTTTGTTAGGCAAGGTTCGAATATGATACCGGTAAGTAAACATTTGTAGTATAAAATTCAGTAGGTACCTATTGTAGCTTTTGGCGGTCCGTTTTCTCTGGCTTTCCCGCTGGGGCTAAAGCATAATAAAAATGGAATCAACAAACACGCCGTACCGCTGCGGTGCAGTCATCCTATGTACTGACTGTGATAGTACAAGTATTATTTTAATGTTTTAATTAGAATTTTAAGAATTGTAAATGTTAAAGCGAATATTAAATAAGTCCGTTTCAGTTTTTAGTCCTGACAATATTTTCTTTACTAATTATCTAAAAGTCGTGCAAGTTCACGTTGACTTTACGTAATTAAGATATGCCAGACTGAATGCGAGGATTGTGAGTTTTAATTCTACTCTCTCTTTCTCTCTTCCTAGATAAAATTAACATTTACAGAAACTTTAGAAAAAGCCTTGAAAATTAAAACAATAATTTCCCCTTTTGAAATCATATATAACGATTAATTTAATTAAAAAAGAATATTGAATTACTTAATTCAATTTAAAGTTCTTATTTTTTTTTCTTTGATTCCTCTAAATATAATGTTATAGTATTTTAGAATAATATGTACACTAAAATATATATATTTTAGGTCATAGCTCAGATATAATTAATGATGCAGGTATGCTCGTCTCAAAGGTTACAACGTGGGAAGGCACCTGACCTTCAGCATGACCTCATCGTTCGAACAATTGATTACAAATTATTGAGTTTCGTAATTACTAGTCGCTTTATACAAATCTGTACTCGCTAAATATTTGTCTTGTTTATGTCAACAGATTTTGATTAGTATATTTTGAAATATTTGAATATTACATAAAGCCAGGCCAGTCGCACTCGAGGAGATGAAATATTTACTTAAATTTATATTTCCATTTCTCTGGTGTCGCTCAACACGCAATGCCTCCAGAATTCGGCAGAAAGTGGGGAACGGAGTGTCTTAACAGTAGGTTCCCTCCGCCTACCCTGCTGTGTGCGGGATACAGCGTGAAGCTTGAAATCAAGCAAGCAATTACGACTCTATCCGACCCTTTCGATAGATTATTATTATTTCTTTATATATTATACTTTTAAAATGTATTTATTTAATTGATTCAAACTTTCTGTAGTCATAATCTACCTGTCCGTTTTGTTTGTACACACACAACTATTATATTCGAAGGTTATGTTGCAAGCATAAATCGTAGTGGTATTTAAATACTGCTAATGGAAAAGTAACGTAAGATCTTTTGTAGAATTATTCTTTTGTCAAAGATTTTAAAAAATATAAATTAGTAATTTAAAAATATATCCACAGAAAACTCAACACTACTTACTTTCGGATTTTTCGGAGCAGCTATTTGCTTTTACTTCCTAGGAACCTATTGTATACAAAACACGTTGAACTCCTATAAAAACTTGTGTAAACACTTACAAAGTGAATGTGAATGAAATCTTTACTATACTACTAGGAAAAAGATCATTTCTGAGTCATCGCTACGTCACTTCTCAATTAAAAAATATAAATTAAATAAACAAGCCTTATAACACAATTATAAAGTCCAAAATCGCGTGCAAATTATAAAAACATCTTAAAATATCCTATTGTAGTGATATAATTGCTATTTGCCTTATTCGTGATTCATCGTCAGTTAACCGTGTGTGGGGACCGACGGCGGGAGTCCATCTTGTTTTTGTTTACAATTTTATTTTAACGTGTCGTTGATAACGGAATATAGTGCCCAAAATTTTTGTGTGATATAAATATTTTTATATATAAATGATAATGCTTATTGTTTTTCACGTTTGTGTATATTAATAATAGTGTTATTTTTATAAATATATTAAATATATTAATATAAATAGTGAAGTGTTTTGATGTCACGCGCAAGTGACAGGTGGGTTTGATATTTTAAGTGCTCTTTTATTCTTTTTTAGGCTATTATATAAACTAATAAATATTTAGTAACAATGTTATGGTAGAGTAGATACGCACAAAATTTTTAGTTTTGTAAAAAGTTGCGTAGTTTTAGTGGCCATGTGAATAATAATTAATTAATGACATATGTATATATATTATCTAAATGTTCTTAACAAACATATAATATCGTGAAAAAAAATCAATTAAGACATTTCGTTCCCCGCCGCATTTTGAAAGCATTGCGTATTCAGAGGTGGAACTCAACATAGCGCTTTGCCTCTTTTTCGTCTTTGCCATCAATTTAAATAAATATTTCATTTCTACGAGTGGAGATCGAACCCAAAACCAGTCGCGTTTACAATCAGACTTAATGCCCCTGCGCCACGACATCATCATCGTGTAGTTTTCTTAAAATGTAATAAAATATTCAAATGTACATATTTCAAGAGCAGGAAATACGACTTGTTTTGATTGTTTACCATAACAGTTTTCCATATGACGTCATTACCATAAAAGATTTCTGGTATTTTATACAATTTTTCTGAATCATCTACTTAGATATATTATCTATGGAAATGATAAGAAGTGCTTAGTAGTAATTAGAGCAGCACTTAAGTGGTGGTAGCGCAACTTATTTATAAATCGTTATGATATATTGGTTATTATCTTTAGGCAATTTCTAAATGATTTGAAAGTAATGATGCTTAAGCTTTTAGTTACGGTTATAAATATATGGACATGGCATTCGGGTAAAATAATATTATTAAATAAAAGTACAAAATCCTTATAAGAGATCTCTTTTCAGTCTTTTAGTGGAAGCTAATGAGTGACAATCAGCGGTTAAGAGCGTAGTACAATTTAATAAATATAAAGCTAAAAACATATAACAAAATTCACATTAAAATACAACTCTACATATATTGCTGTATATAATTTATCGCAGCGCCAATAAGTCTGCTGTGAATGACACTATCTATTTATTATTTATTGTGATTAAATTACTGTGAAATATGCATTATTACTACAGTGTTATCAGTTCAACTGAACATAACTGATTATTGGAAGTGTAATTGAAAATATTTATAGAAATATATATAATTTAAATATATATTCTTATTTAAAATAATATTTTTCACAATTTATAAGTTGAATAAAAACATATAATAATATGGCGATTTATATATATTATTATGAAATATTGATAAAAAAAGAAAGATTGATGTAAGAGTTAGTTGTATAAGACGAGCCCATCTTATTTTTAATCTTAGTTTTTGAAACTAGCCGAAGACTAAAGTATAGGCATTATTATTCAAAGACCTGTCTTGATAATTTGTTGCCAAATGTTATATTTTTATATTTAACTACGTACGTCTACGTAACACGACATTTAAATTGTGTAAAAAAAAGAAATAAATTGATTGATGTTATTTGTAGCACTATATGTAATTCAATTATCCGAACCATTGAAGACTAAACAAAAAATAACAAAATTCTTAAAATTTTGCATCTAAAATCCTCAATAAACAGTAACTCTTGAACCAACTCTGAAATCAAAACATATAATTTTCACAAACTTAGTGCTATAACTGAGTTAATATCTAGATATAGTATTTATAATAAAATAACTGTTTCGTAAATCTTGTTTATGCTTAACTTCTCATACCTGAATCTTTCTCTATGCCTCGGGCTGCCAAATAATATTACCGATACAGCACGGAGTAGTGTTGTTTGGCGCTATGATTACATCATAGTGCTAGAGTACACACGATTTGTAATATATTTAAATAAGATTTACATTTTTATACTCGGTGGTAACTTCCGCCTGATATTAATGTACGAGATGGTTCTGGATTCGATTTCATCGGTGGGAATATATAAGTAGTATTTAGCTTTACATATAATAGTAGTTTTTAGCTTTACACTGTATTCCACAGTATTCCAAAGCAGGGTAGGCCAAGGGATCTGGGAACCTAGTATAAAGACTCTTTTTTCACTTAGACACTTCCGTTCCCCACTTTCGGCCGAATTCTGGAGGCATTGTCTGTTGAGTGACGAAACTCAACACCAGTTTCCGTAGGAATCAAACCCATAACCTGTCATTTATAGTGATACGCTTGTGTCCACGCGATACGACTGGCTTGAAATATTTCCGACTGGCATCAAAATGTGTTGGTACATTGTTTACATTTATAAATATGTATATGTAACAACTGCAATAAAGGCTAGAGGATATTAAATAAAATGTTTATTAAGCTGTTAGACGCTATCGTTCAGTGACATCTCTCATTATTCTAGAACAAACTAAATTATATTTTAAAGTTAATATACATAAAGTTCAAAATGTATGAACGGTACAGATAATAATTAGCCTGTAATTTCAAAATCATAATATTTTACGGTCCTTAATAAAGTAAGTTATATTTAATAATTCTATTACTTGTTAATTGTTATGAGAAATTGTGACAATAACAGTAAATTGGATCTTTTATAGTACATTTAAATCGAAATATAATCTAAACAAAGTTTAGTAATAAGTAAATAAAAATATGTGAGGCCGTCGGAGCGCAGTGTAATAGTGTACTGTAAACGCGTTGATAGTGGGTTCGAATTAAAGTTACCTACTTGACTGCGTTATCTATATTCCCCTTTTTTAGTAACGCAATGGTCAAACTTCTGCCACTTAAAATACACCTATTGTGCTGATAGGCAAAGGGAACCTACTAGTAAAACAAACCGTTTTCTACATTCCGCCCAATTTTGAAACATTACATTTTAAAACCAAAATAGGAAATTCAAAATAATTTGAATATAATCGTTGAGGCTCGAACCCACAACCAACATGGGTGTAGTATGTCACTGTTTCAACGTACCATGATGGCCTCTAGCAACTTTATTGTTTACGTAATCTATGTAGGAATGTGCAGTGGTCAGACAGTACAAATAAGGCATAAGACTATAAAGGAAGCAAAACGGTATATAAAAGAAATAATTATGGAATAATAATAATAATAATTTAATATTTATTAATTTTCTTTCAACGTATTTATCAATATCAGTGAAATCATTAAAATTGTATATGAAACATAGAACTAACTCCACGCCCTTTGTGCTAGGACTAAAACGGAAATAATTTCCCTAACTGGTAATCAAACTCACGACCATCGCGTTTATAGTTAGATGCTGGGACGCCAAGATGTGCATATTACGGTTCAATTTAGCCTCGACATCATTATTTGATGATCTATAATTAAACGATAACAGTAAAAACGACATTCCTTCCGATAGAAACTGTGTCTAATTAAGATTTTCTTAATTAGAGAACTATCTTAATATAAATTAGTCACTAAAATTTTACATTTCGATATACGTATGTAATTACAGATAAGTTGGAGATGCATAAAATTTAATTAAACAAGATATCATTGTAATAAAAAAACCAAAAAAATTATAAATGCAAGGTATTTTTTATGTTGTTTGCAGAATTTAAAATGAAACGAAGTGATTAGTCACTATACTGTAAACAATAAAAATAATATAAAATATGTTTAGGATATACTACTGATAAGATAGCGAAAATTTTGGGCTTTGCATATCAATATAATATGCAAAGTTGAACATCAGGTCTCAGAGATATGTCGTGTCGTGTGTGTACCAGGAGGACATCCCACGATATTTTTTTTGTTATAATTTCTTTTTTTTAATTAATTTTTTCATTAAAAAGATATTCAACGCTGCAATTTATCTAAATCAAGTGAAATAGACATAGTTTTTTTAAAAAAAAAAACGTACAACCTCTGACACAGTAAATAAAACTATACGCCATTAAACAATATCGATAACGATAACCGACACACAATTTCGCATAACCTTTATAATTAAGTGTTACGAAACAACATTATCGATATTATCGTATCACTAGTACATCAGATAAGATTGGCTCTAGCAATATTTAACCCGAGATAAATAGGATTTCCTTTTGGATAACAGGTATTGGAAAGCGAGAGTGGGCATTTGCAACTCAGTTTTGAGCAATGGCCCGGCCAGTGCTTTATCAGTGGGTGTACAGAGTATCCTCTGTGGTCGTATTTCCCACGGAACTTGAATTGACGTTGCGAGACAAGAGGAATAAGTTAAAATTATGATTTTCCTGTTAATTATAATTATGTATACTTGTTATGTTGTCTATGTTGTAGAGACCAGTCGCGGCGCAGCGGCACAAAGTGTGACTGTAAAACCGATTGGTTGTGGGTTCGATCCCCACTCGAGGAGATGAAATATTTTTTTTTAATTTATATATCCATTTCTTCGCTCTGCTGTCGAGGCAAAGCGCGGCGTTGAGTTCTGCCACTCAACACGCAGTGCCTCCAGAATTCGGCAGAAACTGGGGAACGGAGTGTTTTAACACTAGGTTCCCTCTGCCTACCCTGCAGTGTGAGGGATACAGCATGAAGCTGATTTTTTTTATGTAATTTGTTTTTGCTTTTTACATTTGTGGCGCTGTAAGACAATGTCAAATTGTAAATGCGATGACTTTGGATTCGATCCGCATTGGGGAATCAATTATTTATTTTAATTTCCACTGACAATGAATTCGAATGGAGTAGCACTTGTTGTCTTAACTTTAGGTTGCCTTTGTCTACCCTACTATACGAGTATGTAGGATAAATCGTGATTGGTCGATCTTCTAAACATACCTAGAGAAACTACTTGAAAAACTACAATTAATTTGTGTGATGGTAAAATACTATGTACTTAAGTTTAAAAAAATACTAATGTTCGAAAATGTCAAATCCCAGACTGACTTTATAAGCGATTAATCGGCTTAAAATAATATTATTTTAAATTTAT
This sequence comes from Heliconius erato x Heliconius himera, assembly GCA_013421005.1. Classification (NCBI taxonomy): domain Eukaryota; kingdom Metazoa; phylum Arthropoda; class Insecta; order Lepidoptera; family Nymphalidae; genus Heliconius; species Heliconius erato x Heliconius himera. The sequence goes on from JAATLQ010038642.1 coordinate 46,377, forward strand.
GGAAACTTTTGGAAGAATATTTTTGACAAAAAAATTACAAATAATTGTTATTTATAAAATTTAAAAGAAGATACATGTATGCATTAATAAAATTATTTATATTTATATGAGAAACAAAGTTTCAAGGAAGTGACCACAATAGGTGAAATCAGTGGTTTTCTATGTAGAAAGTGTAACTAAATATAAATTTCATATAAATTTTCTAGATCATATACTTTTAAACTGACATGTTGTGGGTTCATGTCTCTGAAATTATTAAAGTAAAGATAGTATGACATATAATGTATGTACCTATTTCCATATTATTCATCTAGTCAAAACGCGGTGTTGAGTTTCGCCACTCAACACGTATTGCTTGGAATTCGGTCCGAAGGTGAAGTGGCTTAACACCAAGTTCTTTTTGCCTACCCTGATGTATGTACCCTATATATGTATATCCGAGGCCAAACGTGAAGCTCCAAAAAAATCATGTAGTGTTTATTCGTTATTTTTTTTTTATTTGATTCCCAATTGTGTAAAGCATTTAAGAAAATATGTTTTTTTTTTAGTAAAATTGCTTAAAAACAATTTGGTATTTTTTTAAGCAATTTTACTAAAAAAAAAAACATTTTCTAAATTTTATTGACGGAACCATCGGTTAATGTTTATTTTTTGTAATAAACAACATTAATTATATCAAAATCTCAGATCTTAGATATAATCTATGTGAAACGCATTACAGTTTTAAAACTGCTTAAGCCTTTTCACCATGCCAGCTATGTGAGGAATGCAAACGGTGTCACTCACATTATTCAAGATGTCTTAGAAGTGTTCAAACGGCGCCACGCTTAGTTGGTCGAAATTAACATATTCCACTAAGTATTACTGATTAAGAGGCTTTGCCTTTTGATATTTTTGACGGATAGGTGTTTTTGTGTTAATCGTCTTTTTTGTGGTATACTTTAATTAAAATAATGAAAACAAAATAATGATAATGTAATTTCTTATTTTTTTTTCTATACATGGTTGTATAGTACTTACAAACTCTTTAATTTTATAATATTAGCATAGGTAGATTATTTACACCGAAATAAAAGAAATATATAGATATATATAACTTTTTTTAATATATAACTTTTTTTAATAGAGAAATTTGTAGGTACTATGCTAGCTAAAAATAATATTATTTTATTACTTATCTTTAACACATTATACCGGTATCTGACCGACCGCTGACGGTTGCATTAATTACCCCAAATTTTACTACATCTCGTGTATGCCGCCATGTTAGATAACCGTATCTATAAATAACGACATGTTTGTTTACTAAATAAAAACAACTATAAAAACACCCACATTTCCAAATTAACCATAATAGCTGCGGCTATTAAAATTTCAGTAATCACTAATCATTATAGTTTTATTGCGCTAATTTCGATCAAAGATATCAATATGCAATTATAATTGTACCCGGTGGGTGGTGCCAGTATAAAATATCGGATATTAGTCATTGGGTCATTATTTATTATCTGTGCTGTCATTATGACAGATAAAATGGCGGGAATTGACTGATATGATTTATTTTATTTGCTTTTTGAAATATTGCTTTAATTTTTTTTCGAATGTGTTCTCAAAAATGTTGTAAATGATAATAATTGGTTTTTTTATGTAATCACCTACTTTTAGTAACTTACACTTGTTATTTAAATTGTATTGTTGGTGTACTATATTTGAAAGCAACGTGGCGACTAATAAAATAATATGAACAATAATGAAAATATGTTAATTATAAATTGTAATTGTATTATCAGTCCGTCCTCAATATAAGGTAAAAGCTTGTTCATATATTTATTTAAAACAACAGCCAGCCAGCCGTCAATAACCACATAAAATTTCATCGCCATTTAAAAAAGCGGTTCGGAATGCAGTAGGTATCCGATTTTCGAATCATCTGTCACCGTGGGAGACTCGTGAACACGTGTGGCGATGCGCACGCGCTTCATTTATAATTCGGTGTATTGTGCTTTAAAAAACAATGTTTTATTTACAACTTAATAAGTTCTTTGACTTTTGCGAATACATGTATTACATTTGTATACAGTACGATTAACAAGTCAGATAGAAGATAGTGTTAAGACACTCTGTACTCCTCTTCCTGGCCAAATTTGACAGTGCCAGCTAAGTGGCAGAACTTACCGCTACACTTTATCTTACCAGAGCGGAGAATGAAAATAATTTATTTCTACGAGTACCGATACACATCCCAAACCACGCACGTCTGAGACGCTGTCTCGCTACGGTCTTTAAGATGATTATAATCATAAATTTGAATAATATATTAAAATATAATAAAAATTAGACATTGTACTGATACATATATAATTTCCTTGTTCTGGTAACGAGCCAAAGAGTGGCGTTGAGTTCCACAACTCAACACGCAATGCCTCAAGAATTCGGCGGAAGGTTGGGAATGAAAGTGGCTTAATGGGAAACAGTACTATCTATATCTATCTATATCTATATTCCCAGGTTCCATTTGCCGCTGTTTCCCGCACAGTGCGGGACATTGTGTGGACACTGTGCGGGAAACAGCGTGAAGCTAAAAATAGTAGGTACATTGTACAAAAACTAAATAAAAAATCAATAACAGAATAAAACACGCACTGCCATATTTCATTATATCGTGCTAATTAATAACCCTTCTTTATAGTGACGTAACCGCGCGGGGAGTTAATGAAGAAGTGTATATTTTATAATTACGCACGCAATGCACGAATACCTTTTTACTTTAGGTTAAAAAAGAAAAAGTTGTTGCGTTTGCGCTTTTTTTTTATATTATTTTTATGAGATAAAATCGAGTTTTATTTTCCAATGTCTGGCCTTTTTTAATCATTTGTCTATTAGATATTTTTAATGAGCAATATAAAACCCTGATAATTAAGAACTACAAAGAATATGTAGTCCTCATATTTTAAATTTAATATAATAATTTTTATTTTAATAAAGAATGTCATTCTTGACATTCTTTATTAAAATAAAAAAGAAGACATTGTTGAACACTGTTCTGTTTCTTATTTTATGGCTCTTAGGCGTGCCAGTAGATCACAGTATATTTTGCCAATGTCACGTAGAATGGAGAAGCTTCCTTGTATACTAGTAGTTTACCACTAACTGTGCCTACTGTCAAATATCACGTAAGTACTAATATATTAAGACTAGTACAGTGAAACAATATTATTAAAATAGGTTTTTCCAATAAAATTTTCATACATTGCAAAGTTGTTAGTAATAGGCTTAAATATAACCGTTAACGCTCATTAATATTCATTAGTTATCTCTACAGATAATACAGGCATGTGAGCATCTTGCCTTAGACACTAACTGGATACTGTTGAAAAAAATTAATAAATCAGCTTCGCGCTGTATTCCATACATAACAGGGTAGGCAGAGGGAACCTATTGTTAAGATACTCTGCTCCCCATTTTCCCCCGATTTTTTTAAGGCATTGAGTGTTGAGTGGCGGAACTAAACGCTGGGCTTTTTGCTTTGGTGCCAGAGCGAAGAGATGAAAATATTAATAAGTAACAATTCATTTTCTCGAGTGGGGATCGTGCCCACAACCATCACGTTACAGTCACAAACTTGTGGTCCTGCGCCACGACGGCCTCAAAATAAAATGAGTCCACTGTTGACAATGATTTGTAATATCACTTAACATAAGAACAGTATATATATAGTCCACATTTTAAAGGAACCAGGAAATGATATTTTATTCGTGTTTAAAAATAATATTTCTTATTTATTTGTCACTTGGTATTAAAGGTACGATATTATTCTTTAATTATGTATTTTTTTATTTATTTCATTCCAGTTTTTGCTATCTGTATTTATAATTTCATTATACTATATTATCTGTAGGTTATTTTAAATATTACGTAAAATTTATTAAAGAACACTCTTTATGAATATAAACTTCACTCTATGAATATAAATCAATGTTTTCTTACAATAAAATGTAATGTTTTATATTGGTAACTGTAAATTATGTTGATTGGTGTAACTTATCGTTTTATGTGTGATCAGTCGATACGTACAAATCGATTTTTAAATTACAATCGATTAAAATATAGGTACTGTGTCGAATTTTATCTTTCTTTATTTATGATATGAAGTTAATTATACAGTAATATTTAACTCCATAAAGGTCAAAGTAATGTTGTATTTTATTGGTCAGATGACAATAACTCATCATTTACGAAAGAAGTATCTAATTAGGTTACGAATCGATTTTTTCTCTTTCTTTCTACATTTGACATCACTATTTAATTTTAATTTATTTAAAAATGGAAACCAAAAATAACTCTCATTTAATATACATTTTTATTCTTGTGCGGAGAAAACAATCTAAAAAAAAGCGAAAAGTCGTAAAAAAAATAATATGTCTTCAGGATAAAGCGTGAACTATTTCAAATTAGATGACGTTATTATTTATTTATGTCTCTCTCGGAGGAAATAAATATTTAATATTTTATCTCAATATACCACGCGCACACAGTCTCGAGATTTGGAAAGATTTGGCGAAAAGTGAGGAACGGAAGTATTTCAATAAAAACAGAGTGTCTTAACACTCCCAGTTTCCCTTATAATGTTTATTATATTTAAGTTTTCAAATCTTTCGTTATCTCAGTTAGGCCATTTTAACATCGACTTAAATTTTAATATTTAATAAAAAATGAAAAGATCTCTAGAACAGCTCCGGCCAGTACCAGTTGTTAAGTTAATAATGCCATCAATTATTATTACTTATTCACAGACTTGCAACTTGCTGGGAATAACTCGAATGAAAACTAGTAGAATCTTGAGCGCATCGATATTATGACCATATTTTGAATATTTATAGGATTATATAAATGTTTAAGTGTAATTTAAAGTGACTTTAAAAAACATAACTGTTACTTAATGTTCTAGAAGACAAAATTACATCTTTGTGACATGATTGGAGGCTTGATTGTACGTTATTATATGTTATGTGATATTGTGAGTATTTACAAAATCTACAAAAAGGAATATTTATACGTACGAATATTAGATAGTTTCGCGCTGTATCCCGCACATAGGCAGAAGTAATCAGTTTAGGAAACCTAGTGTTAAGACACTCCATTTACCTTAGGATACATCCGTTTCCCACTTTCCGCTAAATTAGTAAGTAATATTTATATTTAAACTATTAACTAACTTAGACTGACTGTAAACGTGGTTTTAGTTTTGATCAGCACTCAGGGAAACGAATATACGCACTTCCACCTTCCGGTAATAAGTCAAACCGCGGCGTTATTTTCCGTCATTTAACATAGAATATTTCGAAACTTGGCCGGAAAATGGAGAACAGAGTTTATTAGCGTTCTGCGTACAAAAAGTAATAACATATCCACAATAATATCTAAAAGGAGTGTCTATAAGTTTACTATGTAACTTTATGTTGTAACCCTACACATACAACTTTTTTAAACATGTGAAGAAATAAATTATCGTTTTCACTAGTTCGAAAGTACATAATATCGGCGCCGGCGCCGGTGATGTAGGCGCCATTTCGACGCGGGAAAACGATGCTACAGATTATACTCACGTCTTGTCAATTTTTAAATCATGGCAAGCAATGAGTTAATCATTCAGCCAGAATTTTAATTATCTTTATAGATGAAAATTTTATTTAAATTTGTAAAATTCTAAATAAATTTCCATTTCTATAATAGTTCTTGACATTTTAACAATTTAGTGTAGTTATTTTTTGTGCAATACATAAATTTAATAAACGATAATAAATATAATCTTCTGAGTTTCACGTTTTGTCCCGCAAAGTACGTTAGACAAACAGAACCTCACTAACACTAACACTCTCACTAACGGAACCCAGCGCCGCAGATTGTCAAAATGGGCAACTTAGTAAAATATCATTCCCTCCTATACTCACCGCAAAAACTTAGATTACGGGTACAAATAGCCATTACTAAAAAAATAATATAAAATTTGTTATCATAATTACTTGCAACAAATTATAAACATCTTTATATTGAACATGTGACTTTCCCACTCTTCAAATCCGTCACATTAATGCCATAGAGCACGCCCGCCTATCAACTATTGTCCCTAGCAATTGGGCTTTCACTTAATCCTACACTTTTGCATACCATTTTCCTTTTGAACCTATAATTGAAGATTTCTTTTAATTGTTTATTGTGATTCTAAGACAGCTTACAACTTACCTTGGTTTACCTGTCTGTCTATCTTTTTCTTTTCTCAATGTTGAATAACATTTTAAAAATGTTATAAATATTTGTTTAGATGGCTTAAAAGTGAAAACGGAGTATTAAGTATACACTATGTTCACGATACACTAAGTTCTTCTCTGTCTCCTCTGATATACGTGGGATACTACGGGAGGCAAAAATAGCTTAATTATTTTTTATTCGAACATGACTACAGCTTTGAAATTATCTTTATGTGTAAAAGTTCTGGGGTGGGCACGGACCATTCCCCCATTTCTACGCCCACGAATAAGCGGGATACAGCGTGAAGCGTGTATACAATTACAGTAGTTATCATTAAACACAACAATGCGTGTCGGACCGCATGCAATCACATAACTCGCGCCACCCGCAGCACCATTTTAAGCGATTCAAAGCAAAACAAAGCTATAGCTCTGCTCATTCCACACGTGTCTGTCTGACTCACGTACTATACTTGGTTACCTGTGAAGCGAAATGATATAGTTAGTCTTGTGTTTTTTTTTTAAGTTTTATATTCTGTGGACATAATACTTTTTTAGCATTAGCTCTCCCCATCCTGCTATATGGATGGTAAGAGCCAACACTCCGTTCCTCACGTTTCGCCCATTTATCATAGCGGAGTGGTAATACTTAACGCTGCATTTTGTTTTTTATGAAAGTAATTAATTTATCCTAGTGGGAATTGAATTCACAACCGTCGTGTTTAAAGTTAGACGTTCAATGTTATTATTCCATCAATTAAATAGCATATAGTAAGTAGAAATCATTATTTTTTTTTACCAGTTTCGCGAAGCTCTGCCTACAATGTAACTTAAAATGGCATATTTAAATGTACTGAGATGCTTTTGGAGATTTGTCTATGCGACCCACGTTGGGTTGCGTGGCAGAATTTAATTGTGTTGGTTAAGAGAATTGAAACAAAAAAACTAATAATATATATTTCTTATTTTTACTCTGTGGCAAAAACTGTTATTACATCATTATATATATTATAATTGTCATACGAGGCTCAATAGGCTCAATACGAATATTTGTATTGAATTTAGTGGAAATGTTCCATGTTTTAGAAAACGTAAAAAAATTGGACGTAGCGGGACTTGAACCATAATTTGTTGTTTTCAAACTGCGTTGAAATTTTTATTCGTTTACAATTTGGAGCCTCTAAATTAGAGGCAAGATTTTTTTTATAAATTTCGGCTCCCCAAAGATTATTCTTCGTCCTTACTGTGTAAATCACTTAAAAATAAAAAAAGGAAACATTTTTTACATTTTCCAGCTTATTTAATTTGTACTTAATATTTTGAATGCTAACAACTAACGATTTTATGTTGTTACTGCGTATTGTGACTAAATAGTTATTTCTGTTCCAAACTTCTCAAGTACCTATCTCACGATTCTGACTCACAAACTTAAATTGGGAATTACCTGAACAAATCGCGTACGAATCTCAATCAAGAAGGAATGCATCCTTCTTGATTGAGATTGACAACCGTTGATATTCTAATAGATTTTTATTAAAGTACAAGTACAAGTGTATAAATCATAGTATCTCTATAAGTGACTGTTTGTTTCTTGTTTTTGTTTTGCTTCACAATGTGTCCCGCATATTGAACTATTTTTAAAGACACAGGGAACGCTGTTTAAGGACAACTTTATTTTCCACGCGCCGACAAGATTTCGAGAAATTACATGCTGAGTGACGAAACTCAACGACGCACGTTGTCTTGTTTAGAGAAAGGAAATGAAAATCAAACTCATTCCCCCGAATGAGAATCGAACCCACCGCGTTTTCAGTTAGACGCTTGCTGCTGCGCCACGGTGGTGATAGTTAATTTTTGGATCCATTATATTAACTTATTTAAGAGTTGCTAATAAAATTGAAAACCATTTTCAATTCATTTCAGGAATAAAAAATATACATTTTCAAAAATTGCTTGAAACTGCCACGTCCAACTTATACTTGGTTACTTACTGAAAATAGTTCTAAATGAAGAAAGATTAGACTTATTGTTGCTATTCGATTCGGCATAGGTTAGTAGTTCAAGGAAAATCTATTGTTGAGTTCTGTCAGGTAACCTTGGTTATAGATATTGAACGATTAAATGCCTTTGCCGAGTGACGATTGTCTTTTCAACTTATTGAAGTAGATAGTTACGAATGGCCAACTAGAATATGCTGGCGTTGGAATAGCACGTGATGCATTGTTTAGAATTACAAGACGTATTTTCTAAATATTTAAAAAAGTAAGGTTTTTCTAAGCGCGGTGTTGAGTTCCGCAACTCAACACGCAATGGCTCAAGAACTCGGTGGAAAATGGGAACGAATTGTCGCAATACTAGGTTCCCTCTGCCTACCATGATGTGTGCAGGATACTGCGTGAAGCTGATTTAATTTAATTTGATTTTATTTCACTTTTGGCTTCGGCCTTTTGGTCAAATGGAAATTATTATTCGCTCTGATATGACAAATTATCAGTGTTAAGGAGTTAACACTGACCGTTAGTACAGTGGGGCTACATCGATACGATCATGTAATATAAAACATAGCTTTCCTCGATACACAAAGAATTGATCAATTTGAGCCAGTAGTTGTTTGGATTAAAGCTTTCAATAAAGGAAACTCATCAGCTTTACGATATTAGTATTGATATAAATCAGGGGTTCCCAACCTTTTCTTGATAAAGGACCACTTTTATATCATTCTTGGTAGCAGGGACCACTATGCATGTAGGTATATTAAAAATTAACTGTGATAATTAAACAGAACCTTCGCCTCACTATCCCCAGTCACAAAATTAAAATCGTTCGCGGACCACATTTAGGCTTCTGCGGACCACTGGTGGTCCGCGGACCACTGGTTGGGAACCACTGATATAGATGAACATGCTGCAGTAGCTGCTTTTGCCTCGATACACAAGGAAAGTGGAGAACGAAAAGATTTTAAAAATAGAATCAATGTATCAGCGCCATAGGGAAAAAAACGTTGATTTAGGTACATTAACTCTGGTATTGATTGAAAGCCGGACGGGAATTGGAATCCTTTGATCTCTTCACTTTTTTGTATTGCCTTGCATCCGGAAGTTCAATCGCATGGGAAGTGCAAATCTAAACTAGAAATAAACTCTTTTTAGGTAACATTACAAAAAAAATTAAACCTTGAAAGACCTTGAGAGACTACTGCATTAAACCAAATAAACTCTTCAACTTTACAATATAAAGCATACAAAAAAATCAAATCAAATCAGCTTCACGCTCTATCCCGCACACAGCAGGGTAGGCAGAAGGAACCTAGTGTTAAGACACTGCGTTCCCCACTTTCTGCTGAATTCTGGAGGTATTGCGTGTTGAGTGGCAGAACTCAACGCCGCGCTTAACCTCGACACCAGAGTGAAGAAATGCAAATATAAACTTAAGTAAATATTTCATCTCCTCGAGTGGGGCTTGAACCCACAACCAGTCGGTTTTAGAGTAACACTTCACGCACACGCACACGCTATAATGCATACATATATACAATATCCATATAGATAATATAAATTTTCTTACATTTCAACATAAATTAAGTAGTTGCCTAATAATACATTAGTTGAGTGTCCTATCATTATAGAACGTGACAAATCAGTTATTCGTATTTCGCATTACAAAATTAAGGTCTGCTCGAGTAAATCATATGATGCTGTACATCCGTTTTCCATTTGTCCTAGATAGTTGTAAATTAAATAGACTAATGCTTGCACCTGACGTTGCTTACTGTCTACGTTATTTTATCTATAAAGTCAATATTAATTGTGATTTTTAAATATTTTTAAAAATGTGTTTTTTATCAAACAGATAGAATAGATATGGAGTGATCTGTTGATGTGGTTAATCAAAAAAAATGTTTGTGTGTGTTTAATGTTTATAGTTGCGGATTTGAGTTATTTTAAACATCTTCATTGTTTATTTTAGATTACTATACAATTCTAAAGAATTTATTTAAAATAAATTTAAAGGGTCTTCATTACTTTTTTAAAATAGTATAATAAAAATTATAGACTTTCTGTTAGCTTCACGTTGTATCCTATACAGGGTACAGAGAACCTAGTGCTAAACACCCAAATGAAGACATATAGAATGTTATTTTTTTTTACTTCACGCTGTATATATGTGTACTTCATCATGCACATAGCAGGTTCCCTTTTTCCGGATCCTGGATGCATACTGTTATTATTTGATGTTGTATATTTTTCAATATTTTATTGAAAAATTTATAAAGTAAATATTATTAGTATTAGTAGTATTACATAAGAAATAATACATTATTACGGAAAGAGTATTTTAGAATGGAAGTTATAATTTCAGGCCGTCGTGTCGCCTTTTATAACACTAGTTAACGCCCACGATTTTGCGTAATGCATATAACGGTACTTTAATTGAAATACATAAATAAAGTGAATTATATAGTGTAAAAATAAATAACAAATTATTTTATATAAGGAGGTCACTGGTTTATATTTGAAATATATTTTTAATCGTAAAAAAAATATATTTTTATAATACAATTCATACATTTAATAATGATAATCAATTTGTTCAAAGTGCACTTGAAATATGTAGGTTATAAGAACAAGTACACTACATGTAATAATTTATTAATGAAGCTCTATGAAATTGGGTACGGTTACCATAAAAATTTGATGCTTAAGATCTTTTTATTTTATTTTTAAAAGATATGTACTCGTATAAATTATTGTTCCTCGTGGCGTAGTGTCTATCTGTAAACGCGATGGTTGTGGATTCCATTGCCTCTAGGAGGAATTAATATTTTTTTTATAGAGAAAAAAAAGAAAAAGGGTGGCGTTCGGGACTTATTGCCTTTAATAAGACACGTTTCAATTACTTCAAAGGTTACATAAAAATTTGAGTCCTATTAAATAATTACACATTATTTAGATTTTATTGTTATATTTTCTTATTTAGGCCAGTCGTGGCGCAGGGGCACAAAGTGTGACGCGACTGGCTGTGGGTTCGATCCCCATTCGAGGAAATGAAATATTTATTTAAATTTATATTTCCATTTCTTCACTCTGGAGTCGAGGCAAAACGCGGCGTTGAGTTCCGCCACTCAGCACTCAATGCCTCTAGAATTCAGCGGAAAGTGGGGAACGAAGTATCTTAACACTAGGTTTCCACTGCCTATCCCGCTGTGTGCGGAATTCAGCGCGAAGTTGATATTGTTATATTTCACTTGCTGACGCTACTTAGTCTATCTATGATCTCTGCCCTTAACAATGAGTCGCTTCCGCAGCAGTCAGCTGCTTAAGATCCCAAATAATGTCGTAATAGATCTTGCGAACTAAATAGAATTAATAATTTTCTAGGTCACGAAAACAAACTCTTTGAACACATGGATTATACTGGTGCCCGTCACAACCAGCCTAGCAATATAGCCTAGTAGGCTATATTTCTTTGCTAGAAAAAAACAAACCTGTGATATATCACTCTATTGATCACTTTCTCCTTCTCTCCATTTTATTGCCAAATTATGTTGTAAATAACGAAACTTAACGCCGTACTATGTCTAACTAACTCTAGAAAAGGTATAGGCATGTTATAAAATATAGACATTTAAACTGGTTGGGCTTTGAAGTTAAAATCGCGACGATAGCGTCAAATGCTTATGTAGAGTTTAGAGTTTTTTTCTGTCTTATTATTATTAACTTTTGTTTATTATCAATATCATTTATATTACCGTAGCGCTTAGCGCTCCGTTCTCTCTGACTACTCCGCTAGGGGTAAAGCGTGAAGCTGTGTTGTGTTGTTGTTACTATTGATGCCGCGGCGCAGTGGTACAGGAGTGTGACTGTAAACGCGGTTGTGTGTTCGATTACTACTCGGGGAAGTGAAATATTTTACATTTTTATTTCTTCCTTCCTCGTTACCAGATAATGAGGCAAAGCGCGTTGAGTTCCGCCACTCAATGCGCAATGTCTCCAAAGTTCAGCAGAAAGTGGAGAACGGAAGTGTTTAATGGGGAAAGGAGTGCCTCGCCTAGGTTCCCAGGATCATTTTCATATTTAATTTTATATTTATGCCTTGATCCCATTTTAACCGTTATCAAGTTAATGGGAATGCCTTCGTTTCTTCACGAGAATCAATCCCGCTACGTTTGTTGCGTTGCCTTAAAAAGGACATCCAATAAGGAAAGAACTATACATAGTGGAATTAAAATAAGAGATAACTCAATACTCTATACGGGTAGGAGCACTTAAATTGCCATAAACTTTTTATGAGCATAGCACTAACCTAAACAAATTCGATTAGAAGTTAAATTATAGTTTAGATAAGTAGAAAATTGATTTGAAATGGAACTTTACCAGTTTTGAATGGTGGTTCTTTTTAACTGTTAACATTAAATATTATATTAATATATATTTGTATTATTATATATGCTAAAAAACACTGTCGCAGTAAAGTAAGTAATACTTACTAGTCTAGAAGAAAAAAAAACCGGACAAGTGCAAGTCGGGCTTGCCCCTCGAGGGTTCCGTATAAAAATTGGAGTTTCGAGCTTTTTTTGAAATTCAAGCTTAGTTTAACCAGAGCGTTTTTATCTGACACCTCACTTGAACTAGCGGCTTTAATATAAAATTTTGCCTCCTTTTATGTCTATTATTTTTTAGGATTTAACCACATTTGTGTAGTTTTCAGATTTTTTCTGAACTACTTGTAGAAGCTCGCTGCCAAATTTTAAAATTCTAGGCGAACCGGAAGTACCCTATTAATTTTGATTCCCTTTAAAATGTCGAAATACGTTTTTGCAGTATAAACGGGCCATATCTTTTTAAAGTAAATGTTTATAAATATGTATGTTCATATTAATCCTCAAAATTTCAGCTTTGCTAAAATGATGTAGGTCTATATAAGTCATTCATTATATTGTACTTTAAAGTATTACCTATAGATTGTCATATTTTACTTAAGCTGGTTAAAAATCAATATTTTAGTTTCAAATAAAAAAGTTAGTATTTTACGACAAACATCGTCTAGTCATCGCTACCATTTCATCAGAATTCCATCCACTAACTAAAAGCCTTTTTGTTAAAGAATGACATAATCCTGACGTTATGGCGATAAAAATAAAATGTTTTTTGTGTTTTGTTTACATTAAGGCATTTATTTATAGCGTTCTTTAGTTTAGGTTACAGCTTTTAAAGAATTTTAATGTAGACTTAAAGTAATAAATTATTTGGTATTATACAAATTCTACTTGTATTGTTTTAATATTATAGATAAATCTGTGGTCGTAGTCGTCAAGGGGCCAGGCGTGGCGCAGGGGTACAAAGTATGGGTTCGATCCCCACTCGAGGAAATTAAATATTATTTAAATTTATATTGTCACTGATATCGTGGCAAAGCGCTTTGAGTTCCGCCAATCAACACGCAAGGCCTCCAGAAATCGGCGGAAAGTGGGGAACATGATGTCTTAACATTAGATTTCCTCTGTCTACCCTGCTGTGTGCGGGATACAACGTGAAGCTGATTTATGTTTTTTATCTGTGGTAGTTTTACTTGTGTCATAAAATAGTATGGATGTATTATAAATATACTCAATTAACAGTTCCTACAGTCTAACAGTCAGTCAGTTAAACAAAGAGAATCGTAGAGCTAATTTTTCTCCAGTATGTAATTTATTGAAACGTGCAGAAAATAGAAATAAAGTAACTTACCTAAAAAATATTAGTTAATATTAAGTAATTTATATTATAAATATTAGTTAATATTAAATTATTTTAAAAATATTGATACAAATATTTTTGTTTCGTTTCTTCCAGGTAGTACGACAGATTTAACACCTACATTGATCGGAATATATGACTCTCTTTTGGAACCACCAAAGAGCTTGAGACCTGAAACAAACCGCCTTGAAACTGCCAAAGATGCCAGAAATGATCCACCAGTACAAAAAGATTTACAAAACAATATGACAAAGGGAAACGAATCAGTACTTGCAAGCCCACCGAAGGACCCTTCGAGAATAGCTGGTAGCGTAAAGCTACCTATAGCGACGATTAATAAAACTTCTCTTTACAATTTACGAACTAAAAGTGATAATCATGGTGCTATTGAAAAATGTGAATTATCCAGTGAAGTTAAAGTGCAAAGGACGTTTAAAGAAAAGGAAACTGCTTTTGATAATTTGTCGCCTAACGTCAAACGTATGATTTCTAGTGCGGCGGAGACCACTACGTTAAAGTTTCAAAAGAAAAGCGTTACTGTAGGTAGGTCGTCGACCCGGCGATGTAACATACCTCTAGTGGGAGCTACTTCGAAAATATCTCAATCCGGCCTTGACATTTTACCATCTGTGGAAATATATGATCAACCAACGGGACTTAAAGTTAATAATGATTCCACTGCAAAGACAGTCCCTCTTAAACCAGAATTTAAAATCGATGACGAACAAACGACCTACGATGTACCAACAAATAACATGCCAGCTATTTATGACGTGCCCAATCCAAATAAAACAGCTTTTGAATCCCTCTCTTTACCTTTCATCGACCAATCCATCGAACTCTCTATATCCTCTAACGATAGGGAATTCGATCCGAAAATTTCGCCAAAATCGCCTTTAAAACCTGAAATTAAACACTCTACACCGGAAGTTTCACCTGTTAAATTGCCCAAAAGTGTCAACAACGGTACAAACAGTTTACATAGAAAGGATTTCGTTGTGAAAACTGAAGGATCTCCCAATAAGCTATTGAAAAGTCGACCGTATCCTGAGGCGGTAGCGTCTACAGGAAATTTGAAAATGATTCAGGAAAAGGAAGTTATTAGATTAAACCCTCCCATTGAAGTGACGAGGCCGTTATCGATGAGTTCGATCGCGTCGTCAAGCTCAACCTCAAGTAGCGGTGTTCAAAATAAAGGAGGTGTAAATTCTGCATATTTAGCATCAATCGAGAGCTTAGACGACCATAGTGATGTGGATGTAACGTCAGCCAACGGTAGCAACATATTTGTGAACAACGCCGGGATAAAGACTAGTGTGTCAGAAGAAAGTCGAACGGATATATCAAGTAAGTTTTTTTTGCTTTAACAGTTTTCTTCTAGTTGATACACGGAACCAAAGGCTTTTTTAACCCTATACAGATAACATCGTTATCAGACTGCGACTAGCATGGCCTATAATAAATGACACTAAGATTTATCAATTATATTGATATATATTATATACTTAAGAACTAAAATAATATAAAGCTAATACATACCTTAAATATATAGTTTAAAATTAATAACAATTTGTTTTAAGGAATAACGAAATATTTAGCTTTCTTTTGTCTGATCTTTAACGTACAACGCTTGTAGGTTCGATTCCCATTGGGAGTAATGAATTATTTTTATTACCTCATTTTGGTAGAAAGGCTAAGCGCGGCGTTGAGTTCCGCTACTCAACTCTAGCTCGAAAATTGGGTATAAAGTGACGAACGGAGTGTCTTAACATTGGTTCCTTCTGTTTACCCTGCAATATGTGGGTTCAGCGTGAAAGTAAAAAAGTACATTTTATTTGAATTTAAATGGTTTTCCAGGACAACATACGTTCGATGAAATGTCCGGGCTGTCACAGCTGGAGCGGGTCTGCGCGGAAATAGTCCAAACTGAAAACGTGTACGTCGAGGATCTGCGACAGGTTGTCGAGGTGAGAATATCACATTATTGTTTTGACACTTAATGCCATTCAATTCTATAATTTCTTTAAAAACGCTCTACATACAAAAGCGTTCATTTAATTTTTAAGCAAGGTTTTTATTATTTTTTTTTTCATACTCATCTTATACTCGTATTATAAAATACACTACAAAGTAGTGAGATGTTTCTTGTTATTACAGTTTCTGTTTCATAGCAACAAATATACACTTTGCTATAAGTTATTAAAAATATTACATTTACATATTAGTAATTAGGTACAAAATAAATATTTTCATATAATTAAAATTGGTTGATCCATTTGGGAGTTATGCCACAGACAGACATACAGGTACACTCAAACAGACACGTTAAACTCATAACATCCTACTGCTTTTGAAGGGGATCCAAAATGTGTACTAGATCCTATATTCTGTAATATGAAATGGCCAAAAATTGCGTTGAAATCGAACCTGTTACACAGCTTCATCTCTGATATAGCGATAAAATTAATTTACTATTCGATGAAGTTTAACGAATATAATGTGTAATTTTAGGAGTGCCACAAAGTTAACCTTAGTTTATGTTTAAAAGACCATTAAGGTTGATGTAAGTAGTTATTTGCTTCTGCTGGCTTGTTATTATATTTCATTTAAAATGCCTCGACTTAATGCATTTTAAGATTTTTCTTTTGTTTTTTGGTTAACTAAAATATTATAGTGGGAATGTTATCTCTATAATGAAGATTATGATTTATTAAAAGTGATGCTTGTGATATTTATATTAACACGACATATTGAACAGTTCATCATAAATAAATAAATATTTAGGAAATATTGTTTAAAAAAGTTATAGATTAACGATAATAAATCAAACTCACTCTCAAATTTGTGTGAAAATTGAATTCGAGACCACTGCGTTCAACAACAAAACTTTAACTAAAATACTTATTTAGAAAACGTATAAAAATTTAAACGTAGTGGGACTCGAGCCCGCGTCTCCTGGAAACTGACCCGGCGCTCTTTCGACGTTCAACTTTTTATACGTTTTCTAAATAAGTATTTTTCTTTTCTAAGTGTGAAATAACACTTTAAAAATGTTAAAAATAAAAGTTACTTTATAATTCATAAATTAATCTCAGTTTGCCTCGATGTTCTCCGTAGGATGTAAATTTCTTGTAAAAAAATATAAAAAATTTTACAAATATAATTATAAAAAATATAAATATGATATATTTTATAACAATTGGGTATTTCTATATTGCCAGATCACACCAACTTTTCAAAATCTAAAATGAGCTCGAAAATTAATGGACAACACAATTAATTTTAACTATTACGAAATAATTAAAAACGTTTTTCATCAATCAACATAAAACTTAGATGTTCCGTCTTTAAATGGCATTCGTTTCGGTCTATATTGTTTATTTGGCGTTCATTTCCTCTTGCAACGCTTTGAAACTCTAGCTGCGTTCCAATTTACGCTACTTTGTTAATTTTAAATATATCTTCACCTCGTGCAATGTATGGGTGGTAAATTTTTAACCAAATCTATTTTTTTTAGCTTCATATCAGGGTAGGCAGAGGGAATCGTGTGTTAAAACACTGCATCCCAATACCGCGTTTTCTCTTGTTATTAGAGCAAAGAAATGAAAATAGTTTACTCACCCAAGTAATAATCGAACCCACGACCGCCGTGTTTACATTCAGATGCTGTGCCGTTATGCTAAGACGGCCTCAAATCCATATTTTTTCTTCAAATTGTATTTATTTTATGGAATCAAATCTCTTAATCCTAGATTCTCCGTACTTAGAAGTTACAATTAATAAAAAACAAATTGAATCAGAGGGAACCTAGTGTAAAGACACTCCGTTTCAGAATTTGCCGAGTTCTGAAAGCATTGCATGTTGAGTGGCGGAACTCAGCGCCGCACTTTGCCTCGACACCAGAGCGAAGGAAATGAAAATATAAATGTAAATAAATATTTAATTTTCTCGAGTGGGGATCGAACCCACAAGCAGTAATTATAAAATACTCAGTTAATTATTATTATGTATGTACATAATATATACATAAATTATGTTACATAATTTTACAGCATGATTGATTGGAATGTATTTGGCTGAAGGCGACAGTTGTGTTCAAATTTCTTTCCGGAAATATTTATGCTGATCCTACAGCTGGTTTATTATTCTAATCTAACTAGGATTTACCTACTTTAGGAGATAGAAATACATACAAACATACATACATACATATTATAAAATTAATAAATTAGAGAAAGTTAAAAATATTTTTATACGGATCACGCGTCTATAATGATTAGTTAAAATAATAATAATAATTTTAAAAAAATGGGAAATTTTATAAAGTCATGACGTTAGTGCATTTTGATTGCTTTTCCGCTATTGTTGCATCAATATTTCAGATATTCGATGTCAGAAAAAAAAATATTTCATTTTAATTTATTGATTATGTTAAGGTTTTGGTTTTATATCTAACTATACTCCGGAGTTGAAAAACTTAGCACGATATGTTAATATCATACGTACCACATACATATAAGAAGTATTTTACATCACAATTAATAGATATGATTTCATGTTCGAATTTAAAATAAAAAAGAGATAAAATCTACTTTCATAGTTTCAAGCAAAAATCTATTTGTTACAATCCATGTGTTTCTTTTAGTAACCAAGCAACAAGCTGTCCCACTGACCTGGTGAATGCTAAATTGAGTTATAAAATATAATCCACTGGCAGGTTTGGTGACTCCATTTCATATTATGTCACTTTTTATTAAGGCCGTATTTGTACTAATTTGTTGTTTTTTTTTATGTTTTGGTTTTAATACTTGAACTAAACTGTGTAATTTTTTTTTTTAAATATCTTAATTATATCAATGTAGACTAAACATTGCTAATGTTATTTATTATACTTTTAGAAAGGAATATGATATGTATTTCATGTATACTTTTCCTTAAGGCAATGCCAGTTCACGCAGTAGCAGGAGGGTAGGCGTATAAATATTAAATAATTCACTACCCCAAGTGGAAATCGAACCCACAATCGTCGCACCTACAGTCACCCTCAGTGCCACTGCACTGCAGCAGCGTCTAATATTATATTTATTTCAATATAAATGTTCTAATTATAAAACAACTTCTAAACGGATACGTGAAGAAAGAGCTTTAATAGAAGCTTTTACATCACATACCGATAGTGTAGAAATCTGAGCTTTTCTATTTGAATTTAAAATTTTAAAGTCCCATTATCCTTAGAAATAAGCTTTCAATATACAAATATTTAAATACATATAAATTATACATACATTTGAACCTTTACTATAAAGTCTAATACTTTCATGCTATGATTTATTTTAAACTTATAATTTATTGAACCAGAGGCCAGTGGTGCAGGGGCATAAAGTATGACTGTAAGATCGACTGGTTATGAGTTCCATTCCCACTAGAGGAAGTGAAATATTTATTTACATTTGTATTTTCATTTCTTCGCTCTGGTGTCGAGGTAAACCGCGGCGTAGAGTCCCGTCACTCAACACGCAATGCTTCCAGACCTCGGTGGAAAATGGGGAACGGAGTGGCTTAACTCTAAGTTTCCTCTGTGCCTACCCTGCTGTGTGTGTGCCTACCCTTAATTCAATGTTCATACCTATGATTGTCCGGGTTGTTTACAAAAAGTGCAGCGGCTCAATTAGTTTATTACACAATTTATACTTTATTTACCCAAAGTCTATATATATAGGAGTAGAGTTCGCTACTAATGACATGCTCGGTCTCTACTGCGAAAGAGATATGAGCAGCAGGGTAGGCAGAGGGAGCCTAATGTTCAGACAATCCGCTGTTCACTTTCCATCTTCTTATTTTGAATAACTTATTTTATATGAATCAATATCAAGTTTTATTTAAGGACTCAAAGTTCAATTTCACCTTAGGGAGAACGGAAATAAAAAAAACTGTATGGCATTCTGCCAAAAGTCACCTGCTGTCTGTCACTAGGGTTACCATAAAACTGTAGCTCGTAGAGCTTAATATGAAGAATAATTAACATTGTTAGTAATTTCTATTTGTAACGTTTACATTACAAATGATTAATGTATTTTTTTTAAATATTTAAATGCATGAAAAAGCAGGATCTTAAATTATTTTAGAACACGTTATAATTTTAAGCAGTATATTGCACAAAATAAAAAAACAAAAAGAAAGGACTAACACTAAATTCTTAAAAATGTAGTTACTTTTTTTTAATAATTTATTACTTCAAACCGATGTCAGAGAAAGCACAAAGTGGTTGATTTTGAGCATAAATATCGAGGAAATGAATTTTCCATTTTTGGTTTTAAAGTCCACACAATCACTGTTGCGGGTGGACTAGTAAATAATTAAAGTTCTAGTCCAATTTCATTATTAATATAATATGTAATAGTAGTTTATAATATCAAAATGTAAAACTAAAGTAGAACACAGTATGGAGAACCCAGCTGTCACGGAGCTGTCGCCACTAATTAGAAATCGCTTCGCTTGTCACTTACGGCGGTGCAGCTATAAATGTTTGAAGTATTTTCGAAATTCCACAGCTGTTTAGGTGTTAGAGAGTGGTGTGGCTATTTTATACTTTATAGTGAATTAACTTTTAAGTCTTTTGTTCACTTTAAGTTGATTTTTCTTATAGTTTTCAAGGCACTTAGTTTCAACAGACCACTGTGGTGCAGTCTGATAAAGTTTCTTTAGATAGATCAGTTTTTCTCAGTATAGTTGCAAAGTTCTTCTGAAAGACCGTTTGATTTTTCTTATCCAGTTAAGTTTGTGATAACGTGGTAGCAATACGAAAGAAGATAGTGAACCGATCGGTATAAAGAAGATTTTTCTCCGAAATAAACACCGGAAATAGGTTCAATCTGTCACAATTCACATTAGAGAGTCGTCCCACCTTATTAGTCTATACGACAGGTGACTATTAATATTTGTCACTTCTTTTAAACTTCAGTCAGTTCGGTAGATAAAAGAATAACGTTTTTGTTTTACGCCAATTTGAATTTTATCTTCACTCATTTTTAAGGATAACGTGGGCAAGCTTAGTTATGAGTCACTATGTTTTCAACGTCTCTCATTCCCTATTAAGGGACGAAAACTAATGATTTGCTTTGCAAATCAAGAAAGCATCACTATTATTACTATCGTCATCATCATCATTATATCAGCCTTTAGGCGTTGCTGCACATAAACCTCCCCCAAAGGTTCTCTACCGGCAACCTTGATCAGATCATCAGCCTATCAAGAGCCCGGAAGCGAGCTAAGCGTGCTCTGATGCTTGACCACTACTCGAGAGTCGAAGAAAACATTATCAAAATTCTTCAAAATATAAACCTTCCTCTGAGAGAAAATGACACTCACGAAACCGAGTTCATAGCCAGATACTTGCTAATCTTAGCGCGCTAAGATAGAGTCTAACTCAATACTGTAATAGAATCGCGTAAAATCAATAAATATATGTAATCTCGATAAAAGTGTCGTAAAACGGGCCACTGTATCGTATGCATACTAAGCTTTGTATCTTCGCATAAATTGCGGAATCGTAACTTTAAATAAAGATAACTTTAAATTGAGATACTGAAACGGCATGTTGATTGGAAGGAATAGTTTATAGTTTGTGCTTGTACTGTAATAGTATATACATTAGTATATTGAGAAAACTGGTGGCAATATTCTTTTTGTTTCACGTGTTTTCCCGTATAGCAAGGTAGGCAGACTGAGAGTTTGCAAGAATCGATTTCAGACGGAAAGTGCAAAAAGGAGTGTCTTGACACTAGCTTGCTACTAATACTAGACTCCCTGCCTGCCCTGCTATATGCGGGATACAGCATGAGGCTAAAAAATATGTAAATGTGCTTAATCATCTTTGCAAAGTCTTAAAAAATCACTAAAGAGTTTGTCTCCTACGCAGAGGAATGCATTATTTAATATTTCAATTTCATCGTTCCGGTAACAAGGCAAAGTACGCCATTGTTTTCCAATACACTATAATGTCTTAAAAAAATTGTTTCAACACATTAGTTTAGGTTCCCTCCGCCTACCTTACCATATGCAGTATACATCATGAAGCTAAAAAAACATATTTCATCCAAATCTGCTTAACCATCTTTACCTGAATGTTAGTCAAGCAACCCAAACATTTAAACACAATTCCACTATTTTAGAGGGATTCAAATTACCAAGATCTCTCACATAGATCTCGTGAGTTTTGCCCTAACTCTGATGATTATAGGCAATTAACTTACGCGAAACAAAATTTATAGTCAAATTATAGGCTTTCGCCGGTAAGGAACGGCGACACGTACTTACATATCGGCTTTCACTGAAAAGTTTTCACCGGTAATTAAAGTATACTTTGTTGTGTTTTGTCGTTTAATGACTGAATAAATCATTCGTTGATTTATTTGCATTTGTTACAGCGACCACCTTGTTGTATCAGATATTTATAATAATATTAACGCCATATTGTCGCCATATTATGATGATAGTGTATAGCATAGTGGTCTCATCACTTAGACCGTATCGAAAAGACGTATTGCAAAAAGCTTCGAGTCCTGATACGTTTAAAATTTTATATGTTGCCTAAAATATTTTTCTGTTCTTAATGTGAGATAAATGTAAAAAAAATATATTATAGTTAAATATTATAATGTAAAATGTAAATAAGTGTAAATAGCACTTTTCTTGATGAACCATAATGGTAAAATATTGATTGATATAATTTTGACATATTACCTCTAAATCATATGCGGTAAGTTTGATTTTACTTCAACATGTTGTAAACTGTATAAAGAAGTGTCACTGGTAAAACCACTAATATAATACGAACTTTAAAGGCAGCCCAGCGAGATATTTTTTTTTTGTAAAATCCTAGTATTTTTAGATTTACCAATATTTTACATAACATTGTTGAAACTAAACTAAACTAACTTCACGCTTTATGCCTAGCGGGGTAGTCAGAGCGCCAAACGCTTCGGTCTCTACATACCTCTTTCGCCTTGTCCACTGTCATCAACCTCTTCATACCTGCCCTCAGGAGGGTCTTCATGCTTTTTACGTGACCTTCCTCCAGTATCTTTGATACTGTGTTTTTGAAAGTCAACCGAAGTCTCCCCATTATGTGTACATTATGGAATAACATTGTTTATAGTTTAAAAAAAAAAAAGATTTTTTATCATAAAGTTATATTTTTTTAGCAATACAATTTCATGTTCTCAAGACTTCTCTTGATATAACACAAATATACCATAATAAAAAAACCTTTTTACCACTATAAGGAAAGAGTTTACGTATAGGACTTAGGATGGACAAATTATGGTAAGATGACTTGCTGTGGAATTTTGAGTTTTAGTATGTTGAAATAAGGACGATTTCATGAAATTAGGATTTGTAGGTTGTGTGCCGTCTCCTAACGGGAATTGGTGCCTAAAAAGGAATGATAGTAGGATAGAGCCACTTTTTGTATGTAATAGGTGTAGTGGTTCACTTAGGTATGTATGTATGTTTAAATCAGTAGTGATTGGCCTTTTAAATCCGCTCCTCTAGCCGATATTTATTTGTGATAGATTTTTTTTTCATCTAGTAAATATTATATATTCAGTAATATTTGTGTTTTAATTTTTTGTTATATCAATAAACTAGCGACCTGCTCGCGGATTTGCCCGCATCTATTAAACAATTATTTATTTTCTCATCTGAATGATTTTTGTGATCAAATAACATTATCATTTTAAAGACAATATCCATACATTGATAGGTAAATTTTAATTGAATTCAATAAAACACTTATTTTGTAGCAACATTATCGCATGCAAGTCTTTATATTGACATAACTTTTTTATTTATGAACCGACTAAAATAAAAAAAAACTAAATGGGAAGTTTGCCAAAATACAATAGCGAAAAGTGCATTTTAATTTGTTAAGCCGTTTCTGAGATTACCGCGAATAAATACACAGAGACACACAGACAAACAGAGTTTTGAGATTTATAACATTGTTAAATGCCCTCAATAACAGCTTTTCGCATATATCTTCCATGAACGGCGTATGTACATACACAGTCCCGTTAACATTTTATTATAAGATATAGATAGATAGATCATACATATGTTAATGATTCAACACAGAATAACAAAAAAAAATTAAAAAGGCAAGAAAATCTATAACGAAGTATATACATATATCACAATCTTTTTTAGCTATCACGCAAAAAATTGCATTTTTAAAGATAGCTAAGCTGCATATATCTCATAGAAGAATATGAGATCGTACTTAGACCGAACCGTGACCGGCACTATAGTGTGAATCTACCCTAAGAGTTAAGTGAATAAACATACTTATCTTACCTTACTTACCTACCTTGTTGAAGAAGCACTGGTCTCGATTTCATTCAACATTTTACTACACATTGTACTCTTGTAAATAATTCTAATAATATCTCTATGCGTGGGCGCATCACTAATAGACTTGTTTCAATATGAAAATACTTGGTTTTCAACTTTAAACATGTACATGTTACTCAATGAGATATTTTATATTTTTATTATATTTATTATATTATTTTTTTTGATATATTGTACGTTCAAATAAAATAAAGACGATTTTATGTGTTTTGCTATTTGTTTATTTATTATTTTTAAGTTATTATTTTAGATAAATGACTAAAAACTGCTGTCTAATATATTAAAACAAGGTATACTTAAAATATGTATAAAGTGAGTACATTAAGGCCTATCTTTCGTGAACTTTAAAGTTAGGCTTTCAGGCATTGTACACTCAACAAAAAAATGATCAAAGCTAAAGCCTTCTACCGCTAGCGTTAGAGCGGCCACGACTCGGCGACCCTACTGTGCAGACAAATCACAATAAGTGCATGAATAAACAATTTTTTGAACGGCTTTCCAAAAATATTAAAAAAATGTTATTATTTATTCAAAAAAATAACACCAAAAGTAATAAAAAATCCAAACCAAACTCTCTCTTAACTGCATTTCCGTAATAAAACCTAGTATGTAGGCGTTACCGGTATAATACATGAATGGTGAATCGATCGATCACGTTAAGCAATGCGTCACGATCGCTCTTTGGATGGGTGACCGTTATATTATGATATTATGTAAGTGGTCTTTTAGAGATATATGATCTAGTTTACAATGGATTTTGAGAGGATTTCATTTTTTTTTTATTTTTATTCTGTAGGTACATTGCATGGTATCTATTATATCAATATGAAATATACGCTTATATGTTTGCAGTGCAACTCTTTAATTTTGACTGGAAAAGCTGCGTATTTAATTTTATTATTTGACTCCCTAGTAATGACTAATACTTTTAAATATTTTTTTGTATTTTCTGCTTAAAATAAATTTAAGCCATATTTTTATGATTTTTTTTACATTTGCTGAACTAGAAAAAAATTGTTCAGCTAATAGGCTCATGGCGGAAGATCGTGGGTTAAGTCCTCACACAAAACATACATTACCTATGCATATATTCTTTATTGTACACTTTACTGAGAAAATGATATTTTGGTCCCTTGTGTAGAAAAAGTATTAGTAATCATATACATCATCCATAAAGTAGTATTAAATGCAATCAAGAGTGGAGCAAAACTCGTAATTTCAAAGTTCAAATCTAAGTAGATCATTTAAAATAATAAAATAAAACTTTTTAATTAAATCCTTCTGTTGTATTAACGTAACTTTATGTCAAATGTCAATTTTATAGCTATAATTTTCACTTAAATAGAAGAAGGTACATATAAAATAAAAGGAAAATTACATTAATAAAATTTATTTAAAAAAGAAACGAAGGCTTCGTTTAAAATATAGTGTTACTCATCAAGTAGTTGCGACTCGAGGTTGAGGCTGAGCGTGACAGTGACAATGACAGTGGGCAAACCTGTCTCGCATTGTTTACGTTGAGTTGTGCCGCGTTGCGACGTGACTGGAATTATTGAAATACAAAATAAATAAATATATATAATATTAGTGAAGTAATTAGTGTTTAATGTACTATTTAATGGGTTTTTGATTTTCATAAATATTTATTAAAGTTATTTTTTATATATATATAATATGTAACAAATCAAAAGTTTATCATAAAAATATAATATGTAACAAATCAAAAGTTTAAATATTACTTTAAAATATA
Organism: Heliconius erato x Heliconius himera; assembly: GCA_013421005.1. NCBI lineage: Eukaryota > Metazoa > Arthropoda > Insecta > Lepidoptera > Nymphalidae > Heliconius > Heliconius erato x Heliconius himera. The sequence continues at coordinate 72,521 of JAATLQ010038642.1, forward strand.
TATTTAATTGTTATTCAAAAGTTCCATTTAAAACTGAATTAAAATTATATGTAAATTTTAAAAATACCTTGTTTGTCACTTGTAAATTGGACTGTGTTAATATATTTTTAAAATTAAAAAAAATAATAATCGTGACTTTATTTTCTATCAATATGATTAAAAAACCATTTTAATGAAGCCCTGTCATTAACATTCATGAGCCGACAATTTTCATTGTCACTAAAAAGTTTAAGTATGATTCAGAAAGTGATTCATGAACATATATTTTACATATAATAAGCCTTATATTGGCGCCACTAGATATCGCATATGTGATCAGTGATTATAACACGATATAATGATAGGTTTTAGTAAAAATACTATACTGAAGGACGCTCCAGGAATAGAATTATTCGTTGTATATTATTTATAATTCAAGATGTCTTATCACCTCTGTATTACAGGTTGTTCTATTACTTATTTTAGTTATTTAAAAGACTAATTTATAGATAGTTTACTTTCTTTTCATATTTTAGAAATGTTTGTAAAATATTACTTGTAATATATTACAATTTTGCTATTCTCTTAGTTTTCCCCTCGAAATCTATAAGACAAAAATTATGAACGCTTATAATGTGCACTTAACCAGCAAATTGTCATTCACTTTTAAATTGACCGTTTAAACGCAGCACGAGCTACTTAATTTGATAATCTCGACTATCCAGATTGTAATGTCATTGTTATATCTTGAATGCAACTTAGTTACGACGTCATTTCTTTCATATATGATATATCTTAATATGATATTATTTTATTTCTTTTATCTATAAAACTTTCATGGTTTCACTGTTGATATTTGTATTTAAAATTATAATTTTAATTTTAATGTTTCTGTGACAAAATATACCTATAGATATAATAACATATATTTTGTACTATTCTCTCACATTCTCTTTTTATTGAAAACTATTGCATTGAGGGCGTTTTGCCGCAGTGGCACAAGCGTGTAACTGTAATTGCGACGGTTGTGTATTCGACTCCCACTCGGGGAGTGTAATATTTAATATTTCCATTTCCTTGCTCCAATAACTAGGTCAACCGCGGTGTTGAGTTCCATTACTAAACACGCAACGCCTTGAAAATTCGGTGAGAAGTGGGTAACGGGGAGTCTTAACACTAGGTTTCCTCTGCCTACCCTGCTGTATGCGAGATGTAGCGTGAAGCAAAAAAAAAAAATGCATTATGATTGATGCAACCCATAGGTACAGCATGTTTCGTATATTGTGACATTATCTATATATATAAAAGGACTTGTGCTGACTGACGGAGGTAAGACGCACGCAGAGCCGTAACCGCTGATGGTAGAAACGTGAAACTTGGGCAGATGTTTATTTTCATATTCTGGACATCCACTAAGAAGGGAATTTGAAAAATTTTAACCCTAAAGGGATGAAATAGGGCTGAAAGTTTGTATGGAAAAAAAATTTAATCTGCACCGATTTTTATAAAATTTAAAATTCAGACTCTTAAAAATATTTCATTGAACACGTGTTTCATGGTTTTTAAGAATTCACCCCCTAAGGGTTCAAATAAGGGGATGAAAGTTTATATGGAAAAATCTTTAAATTGCCACCGATTTTTATAAAAAATTAAATTCAGACTGTTAAAAATATTTTATTGAACGTGGTTTTTTTAGAATTCACTCCTAATAAGCGGGCGAAGCCGCGCGCGCCCTCTAGTATAATAATAAAACTATGTTAAAAGTTGAAAGCTATAATGTAGAGTAGTCTTCATTATAAATAAAAAAAGTTCACTAATATAAAATTTATAGTAACTTTTCCGGGCTGTTTATTAATTATAATGTGTTTTTTGTTCAGAGATCATTTGTTTACAAACTAGGCTGAAAACACAAGTCATACATACTCGTATATAATGTAGATCAAGATAAAAAAATACATATTTTAAAATTATTTAAATTAATATGTAATATTAATTATTACATAGACATACTACGCTGATCACATATACATACATATTTTATTTATATTTGTCGTGACTGGATATTGAACCTTCGACTGCCTCTAAACACAACATTCTCAGATCATTAGACCATTCCTTATTTTATACAGTACAGAAAAAATATTAGTCTACCGTTTCTTTAAACGACTTTTAACGAGGACATAACACACTAACAAGAAGTTAGTGCAAATATTAGTTCTGAATTGCAAATAACTTTGTGGTCATTTTGCTTGTTTACTTTTACAAGTAGCTTTTTGTAGTTTTATAATGTGTATGGAACAAACCTATTTTTTTTGTTAAAATATTTTTTCCATTACATAAAAAAAATATTTTCTATTCCAAATACAATCTCTAAAATAAAAACTCTATTTTGCTATATAGAAGTGGTCGTCGCCCACAACTTTATTTGCGTGGACTTTCAGAAGAAAAATGGCAAAACTACGTTTTTTCCGTCCCTGTGGAAATTTCGAGAGATTCCTTCTTAGTGCTTAGTGTCATCTTTAATAGGAGTAATAAAGCGAGGTCAGTCGTGGTGCAGGGTCGGGTACAAAGTGTGACTGACTGTAAGTGCGACAGGTTGTGTGTTCGAGGCCCACTTGAGGATTTCTTCGAATTTCTTGGGTCTCTTGTCGAGGCAGAGCACGGCGTTGAGTTCCGCCACTCAGCACGCAATGCGTCCTGAATATAGCTTATAGATTTAATATATAAATAGATTTGAATACTTGGCACTCTCTGCCTACTCTACATGCGGGATACAGCGTAAATTAAAAAAAAATTACAATCTTAATAGAATATGTAAAAATTAATAACTTAATAATTTTGTTTGAATGAACCCGCTATCTTATGTACTACCCTTTTTTGAATAGATAACACATGTTTGTATTCGATGTATTCAGGAAGGATGAATAAGCTATCCAATACAAAAAGATAAAAGTGAATATATTACTTATCGCTACTTGTAAACTTTTAAAGATTAAAGTCCTGCTTAAAATAAAATAAAATTGTAGGGGGAGACCTCGGTTGACTTTCGAAAACACAGTATGAAAGATACTGGAGGAAGGTCACGTAAAAAGCATGAGGACTCCCCGGAGAGCATGTATGAAGAGGTGGATGACAGTGGACGAGGCGAAAGAGATATGTAGAGACCGTAGCGTTTGGCGCTTCGTTCTCTCTGACAGAAAATGTCTCTATGAACATCTCATTTATTATTCAACTTTTACCATGAAACGTTTATGTTTAGATGATAGAATTAAATTAGCTACTAAATTTTAAATTTTACTATACGTTAGTTTTCTATTTGAGTGTAATTATTTAGATTTTAACATATATTTACACTGTTACAAGAGTATTAAGCCTCTACTAACGGCTTTTTACATGAAATATTGGCCGTGTTCACGATTTTACGCGAGCGTTATCTTTATGGCGGCATAAAACTGTTCGAGTTCAGCGTTTAAGTGACTTGCTATCGAAAATTTATAGTAAATTACTAATCTCACAACTATAACAGACAGGTATTATAATATTTTATTCGATTTTGACATCATTAGCTAATCTTCTTCCCTTTCGTATTACATTTTGAATGATTGTTAACTTTCACCAAACAAGCCTAGCATTTTGTTTAATAATATGCGTAACTCAACGTCGTATTTTACCAAACCAGACTCAGGAGTATTTATGCCAAAATATTAAGGCATCTTTAACGTGAGATTAAAAAAATCTATTAGTCTAAACTCTAGCTTATACTTAAATTTACCTTCTTTTCATCACTGAAGGTACAATAAAATGTAAACCCCGTCTAGTAGACAAGACGCGTCGTTAGTTTTTGCCACTTAATACGAGTATGCTTATAATGTATTGAAATTGGCCTTAACACTGGTTTTCTAAATGCGGAAGCTATACATCATAAAGAAAATATATATATTTTAAATGTGTGCCTAAAATATTATATTTAAGATATATATTTTCTGTGTTACTCACTCAATATTCGAGATAGAGAGAAAAAAAATGTAAATAAACAATTTATTCCTTTGAACGGGAATGAAAGTCACTAATTATAATTAAATAATTTTTATTTTTTTATTTTCAGGGTTACTTACACGTGTGGAAAAGAGAGATGACGTTCTCCGAAGAAGAATTGTGTGAACTTTTCAACAACATCGAAGATATTTATGCTTTTAATAAGTGAGTATTTCTATTTCACATTACGCTCAATCTTCGAAACATATAGCAGATGCGGCGGACAGTAATAGGTTCAAGTACGGTCTAGTGTTAAAAAAGAATTTGGACTTTTATGGCATAAAAATCTCTACATTTCATTTAACTTTTTCCATTGCCATCTAATGATTATACCTCCTATTTGATCATAGGATGGAAAGTATTTTTTTTATTTGTAGTTAGCATTAAAAGACGCATTTTTCCTTTAATTAGTTTTATGTTATATAAAATCTTTCTATTTTGACGTTTATATAGAATTAACGTTGTAACTTTTTATTATATGTAAAATTAACCATATAACAGACTTGTATCAATGTATCAATGAATCAATACTAAAAACCAACTCTAATAAAAAATACTCTTGGACTGTAAAGTAGGCTAACTCATAAAAACAAAATAAACATCAAAACAAATGAAACAACAGAAGAAACAGATATCCTAACGAAATTTAATTTCTGATATGATAACTTAATTATAACTTTAGACCCAACATCGGTATTGCAAAAAAAAAATAACTCTCTTTACCTACTACAGAAAAAGAGGATTAATTTATTCAAAAAAATCAAATATATTATTATAATAACAGGGTATACGAATCTAATTTCATATGTCGGCGGCTGTCCATTTTAATACAACAGGTTCCTAATAATACTCCCTCCAACAAATGCCCCAAAAAGCCGACAATTCTGCTTTTCCGCATATCGTGGGGCCACTATTCTTCAAGCTTTTAGCGAGCGGTATTTTGAACGGGGGCGTATTTGGTCAATTTTGACTGTTTATTTGTTTGCAACAATGTAACTTTAGAAAAAAGCAGAAGAATTATGGCGGCTAACAAATGCTATTTAGGACTGCTAAGATACTTCCGATCCAAAATACTTTCAAGAAGCATAAAAATACTTCTCTACAAGACTTTGCTAAGACCCATATTAACATATGGATCAGAGTGTTGGGTGCTGAGCAAAAAGGATGCAAACACACTACTTATTTTTGAGCGCAAAATCTTAAGACGCATATTCGGGGCAGTGTTGGAAAATGAGCAATGGCGAACTCGGTACGACCACGAACTCTACCACACGTATAACGAACCAGGCATAATAAATAATATCAAAGTTGGACGGTTACGATGGGCCGCACATGTGGAGAGAATGAGTGAGTCTAGAACATCTAAATCCTTGTTGTATGGTACACCAGATGGACGGAGAAGTTGAGGCAGACCAAAACTCAGATGGTTGGAGTTGATCAAGATCTGAGAACTCTGGGCATAAAAAATTGGAAGAAGAAAGCCAGGAATAGAGAAGAATGGAGGGATATTCTGGACCAGGCCAAGGCCCACCCGCGGCTGTAGTGCCTTTGATGATGATGATTTGTTTGCAAAATGGACTGTACGCATTTATCTTTTTGTACGCAAAATTTAACTTGCAAAAGCAAGCGGATTTGGAAGTGCGTATACTAGGTAATTCCATTTTTAAGAAATATTATTATATTAAATAGCTGCCCGTGACGCAGTGGGACGGTGTCTGACAGTAATTGTAATGGTAAAGGGTTCATTTTTCACTCAAAGGTCGGAATTATTTTCGTTCCCCCACCTTGATAAGAGCGGCGCGGCGTTGTGTTCTGTGTCCTAAATACATAGACTCAAAAGATGTTAAGAACTGTGAAATAAAAATATTTACATATAATCTAAGTACGGCCCTTGACCGAGGGTGCGTATAATAGGGTGGGACGTCAAAACCAGAGGGTACAGTTTTTATTAAAGACATTTGCTTGTGACTGTACTATAATCCGCGTATAGAAATTTTATTAAGAGATTTTTAGGCAAACTTTTAGCATTAGATGTCTTTGAAAGTATTAATACGATTTAAGCTTTTCATTTCCTTATAACAATGTCTTTATAATATCAGTCTCATATATGCTGGTAGATATCGCACAGCGTTGAGGTCCGCGACTAAATAAGTAGTATCAAAATACGGATAACGAAGCTCTATGGCCTTACTTCTTGGTAAAGTCCTCTCTGCCTTGTAAGATCTTTGGTTTTCACTATTATTACACATTTTAAATGAAACTATTTATCCGCATTAATCACGTATATTTAATATTATACTTTTTTGGAAATCCGACGTTTCGAACACTGCAGTAGTCCGTGGTCACGGTCATGGTAGCCTCATACCCATCCTGCTATATACCGGATAAGGTGTGATTAAAAAAAAAACAAAATGGACATCGCGTCACGCATCCATTTGCAATAACTTTCCTATTTTTCCAAAGCCACATTACGAACGTGATCCTGAACTGACCGCATGTATTCCATTTCATGGCCTGTTTAACTTGACACTGTAGTGTTTTGTTTCTATAAACAATACTATTCTTTAGAAAACTTTCACCAGGATCTATTTATATTTGTAACGTTATTTGATATTTACAGTTGTGTATCTTATTTTATTATTTTCTTGCAAATCTGGTCTTAGACCACTTACTAACCACTAAACTTTATTTTTTCTGTCTTTTTTACTTAATATTTAATCATAAGTTTTAAGTAATATTTATTATTTTGTGTATTAAACTTAAATAATAATTAATAAATTGTCAAAGATAAAAGTTTTAACGTAATTCCTCCAAGATTGGAAATTACTTACTACATTCCTTCTGATTCGGGATACTCTCCTGAGGATTCCGGAACACCATGGAGCTAAAAGAATACAAAATAGGAGAAATCTATCAAGAATGCAACCCGTAACCATTTAATCAATGCCTCAACAATGTTTTAACGGCGTCGACAAACGAACAATAGGCAAAGTGGCAAAGTACTTTAAGAATTTCAAGATTTATTACTTTTAAAGTCTCCGAGACCTGTAAGAACAAAGGGTAGGCGAGATTTCTCTCAAAGTCACGCAATTCGCGTGTTTGTGGTGTATCGTAAAGTTCCAAGAACAATATGTGCTTAACTTGACGTCCTGAATTTTGAACGGAAATACGAAAATCGATAATCAAAGAAACAGTTTTGTTGTGTTTATTTTAGCTTCACGCTATATCCCGCATATAGGAAAGTAGGTAGAGAGTAGAAATATATAGTTACATAGGCTTAGTGTGTAAACTTGCTAATAGCCTATTAAGCAAATTATCAAGAGAGACAAACGTTAATTCGTTGCCGGAAGGTTTTTACAATTTCGAAAATTGATTCTCTAGTATATGAAACAAAATAAAGTTAATTTTTTTACTCTTTTACACTTTCGCAGGTTCACACTCTGAGCCGACGATATTACAAATAGAATAATTATGAAGTTGTACTTCTTGCTGAAAGTGTGTCAAGTTTTCTTCAGTTGAGTTGCAGTGGCAGGTCATTGATGGATCGCTACTAAGCATAACTTATTAGAGGGTCCATCTGTTAAGTTGTGTTATGAACAGACACAATTTTCTCAAAATATAATAATAATAAAACTAAAGTAATATTTGGTAATTCCAGATCACTATGCAGCGAACTAAACTCATGTCACCTCGACGCTACTTGCATTGCGAGGTGCTTTGTCAACAACACTACCGGGTTTGCCGTTTACACTTCTTACTGTACTGGGTGAGTTTACTTAAATTTCATTATAAAATTTACATTAAAGTGACTGGAAGTGAGACCAGAACGGCTCGAAATCAAGTCAACTATTAAACTTTTTTTTTCCTACCATTTACTATCTTATATGAATATGCTTAAATATCTATTAATGTTATTTTAGCTTGACTGTATACAACTATTATACACGATGGTAGTGAGTTTCGATCGTTACTCAAAGGACTGATTCTATTTAAATTATTTTCATTTTATTGCTCTGGAGGACACAACAACGGCGTTGAATTCCGCCATCCGTATATCTTATCTACAATAAAAAAAGAAACATTTACAACAACAATAAAAATAGTAACGATTTTTTTAAAATTACAGATACCCACGTACCATGGAGAGATTAGCCGCTTTAGCCTCTCGACCGCAAAGTGCTAGAGAATTTCGGGAACGACAACTTGAACTGATGCATCCGTTACCTCTCGCCTCTTACTTACTGAAACCTGTGCAACGGATATTGAAATATCATCTCTTACTTCAGGTTAATATTTTTAAGTTTGATATGTCTTTAATTTGGTAAAGCCATTGTGGCGCAGCGACAGAGTGCTTGGTTGTGGGTTCGATATCCAATCCGGAAAATAATACATTTTTATAACTAATGTCATTTCCTCGGTCTGCTGAGAAAATACGCGGCGTTTGGTGCCGCAATTTAATACACAATATCTTCAAGTATGTGGAGAAAATAAATAATAAGATGTCTTAACAATAGGTTTTATCTAAATACCCTGCCATGCAGAATATTCTTCAATATAGAAACAAGAATAATTCGATTTATGGACAAAGTCGATTACTTTATTAGGAGGGCAACATTAGCTTTAATAAGTAATTAAAAAAAGAGTTTACGATCATAAACAACGTTTTTTACTTATAACTTATCTTTATCTCGCATATAGCAGTGAAAATAGAGTGATGGAGCTCAACGCCGCGCTTTGTCTATGAGAGTTAATATGTTCTTCATATGAAGAATCAAGTGCTTAGAATTTAATTAGATATATGTGATGGTTATTTCAGAACGTAGTGAAGCAATGTGCGTCCAGAGAGACAGAGTACGCCTTGCTGAAGATGACCGGAATAGCGCATCATATTGATGACATGAAGCGGAAACACGAACATGCTGTTAGAGTACAGGTGGGACGAGTTTGTGTGATCATTTTTATACCTGTATTAATTTACCGAAGTGCACCTAGAACGGCTCATATGATATATACGTTTTCCCCAGGATTTTCCCGGGAAACGTATAAAATTATTTTTTCCCACAAATTTTTCAGGAAACGTATAAAAATTTGAACGCTAAGTGGGATTAAATTTTTTACACATTTTCTAAATAAATATTTTTTTTTCCTAAATATGGAATAATACTTTAAAAATGTTAAAAATACTTTGTTTTTTGTATTAATTATTTTATTTGACTAAACAATATTATTTTATATTTTCCCGCTCTCGATAGACAAAGTACATTTAAGATGCAGTCCCTCGAACTTATGTGGATTGCGAATAACATGTTATTCTTTAGGACAGGGAAATATAAATATTTATTTTAAGAAATTATTGATTTAAAATACTATTTTTTATTATAATGTCAAAATAATTATAATAATATATATAAATATTTTTGTCTCTTTTTTCAGGAAATTCAGTCATTATTGTACGGATGGAACGGACCGGACTTGACTACTTACGGAGAGTTGTGTGCCGAAGGGACCTTTAGGTGCGTAAAATGATATATGGAGCGTTATTCTTTTGAATTTTTTTCTACTGTATTGAATTTAATATTAGTAATTTTAAATATTATTATATTCTTATACTGTTATAAAAATATTAATCTAATTTTGGTATGGCAATTAATTAATTCGCTTTTTTCTCGTTTCCAGAGTGTTCGGCGCGAAGGCAATGCGTCATGCCTTCCTCTTCGATAAAATGCTACTTGTGACCAAGAACAGGGAGGATGGGATTCTGGCGTACAAATCTCATATCATGGTAATTTATATTTGTTTATTTTCTTCTCCTATTACTTCTTTATATAGCTAAATTTACGTGGAGTTATATCAACAACGTGAAGATGTATGCGCACACGAAATCTGGGAACTTAGTGTTAAGGCACCGAGAGAGAATCGTGACCGGTACTATAGTGTAGAACCGACCTAACTGCTTTTACTTATCAGCTTCACGCTGTATCCCGTGTATATTGAATTGCGGATCTCAACGCCGCTTTGCTTCGACACCAGAGCGAAGAAATGAGGGAAGCATGCTCTTACCTAATGTGTTTATTTGTAGTGTAACAACATGATGCTGGTGGAGTCGATAGCGGGCGCGGCGCTGTCGTTCCACGTGATCCCGTGGGACGCGCCGCGCGCGCAGCTCACGCTGCAGGCGCGGTCCGCGCGCCACAAGCGCGAGTGGACCTTGTTGCTGAAGCGGGTAAACTAACATTGGCTCGATGACTTACTAGAAAATACTTTTAAAACATTGTTGGTTTTAGTTGTTGAAATGCAGAAAACACTAAGTAAAAACTTTTCAGTCTCTCATTCAACTTTCACTCTTTATTTTATATACAATACGTGTTCTTTAAAAAAAACGATAGGTACATGTAAAAGTAAAATTAATATTATATATTGCGATTTAGCTTAATCACTTGAAGATTTACAACTAACTCAAGCTTGTTAACATATTTCAGGTAATCCTTGAAAACTATAACGCAGTAATCCCTTCCCACGCCAGACAGTTAGTAATGGAGCTCGGACAAAACAAAACTGATGGTATGTTATGCAATTACTTTCACACAAGAATTTTGGTAACTATTCGGCTAAATTTGATATGTTTTAATTGTATTTTTATTTAATTCCAGATGATATTTTAGCGGAAAAATCTCACAACCTCATAACTCAAGCGTCAATGCGTAAACAATTATCGGCACCTGAATATCTCGAAAAACGCAAATTAGAGCGTGAAAGGAGAAAATCGTTCGAAAACGGCATCAGGAATAGATTAAAGAAAGCTAATAGAAAATACACTATTAACAACTCAAGGGAAGAAAACCAAGAATGCGATTGCTTACAATATTCAGCGGATAAAGGAGTTGACTATACTTGTGATAACTGTTACATCGATCTTTGTTCCGATTGTGAAACAGAATTAAATAAAGATAAAGTTAAAGATGAGAAATGTGCGTGTAAAACTAATGATGACAATAAAGATTGCCCAGAATGCGACAAAGCTTTACATTTCATAGACAGTGGTAGCACAGAACGTATTGAAAAAAATAAATCTTGTAAATGTTCCGACTTCAAGTCATCTCAAGAGAGCTTCACTAAAGAATTTAACGGTTCTTTAACCAAAACACGATGTTATCATTCATCTGATAGTATTATCACTTACACAGATAGCAAAAGCAAGGAAGATTTATCTGACGCAAATGGTTCATCAAACGTAAAAAATATTACTAAAACGTGTTTAAAATGCGCTAAAATTAAAGAGAATATACCAGTAACTGATTCTATGGGTACCTTACATACTAGAAAATCTAGATGTAACGATACTGAGAAACATAAGGCAGATACATTGAGATCAAAGTCTAAAGATGATCCTCAAAGATCAAAGCTGTCTAAAATAGGTACATGGAGAAGAAAATCTGAACCTGGACTACAAAACACAATAATAATTACCAAAAAATCTCAAGACAGCGATAGTGAAAGAGCAGAAAGTAAGGGAAGCGAAAAAATTGAATTTGAATGTCGGAATTGTGGTTCGAATAAAATTACTAAAAAACCCAAAACAAAGGAAGCTATGTCCGACGCAGAAAGTGACCTTAAAAAGAAAATTACTATAAACACAGTAACGAAACCGAATTTAGAGATAAAAATGTACAATACTAAAAATATACCAAAGAAAATCTCGAAGATAAAGAAAAACCGAGCAAAAGGTATACGTTTGGGATCGGATACAACAACACGTTTCTATACCGATTTTTCAACAGATGTATCTACTGAAAATATTTTACATATATCAGAATCAAATGACAGTTTAAATGTTGACAAACCAAAGAACATACCTATACCAATTCCAGATACTATAAGTAAAGATGAAGACATAGACGAAGAAACATATAAAAAATTAATAGAAAAAACAGATTCCTTTAAAAAGAATGAGTTAGAAAAAGTGAAATACTTAAACAAACAGAAAGTTATAACAGAAGGAACTGAGGTAGAAGATAAATCACAAGATATAAATGAAGTACAAAACACTTCGGAAAATTCTAACGATCCTGAACAGCCGATAGAACAAATTATATCACAACTTCTAATGCAAAATCGAGAATTCCAGAAGTTACTTAAGAAACAGCAACAACGGAATACTGCTCAAAGAAGACATCAAAGACTATTAAAATCACATTCTAATCCCGATCAAGTAATATTGGCGAAAAGCGAATTAACGAAGTTAAAACCAAAATATATTCGTCAAATGTCAGAAAACATTGAGCTAAATATTCATGAACAAGATGATTTAGAACCAGAGCATGTTCAAAGTGAAATAGATGATGTTTCTGATGATGATCATATATATGAAACTTTAAGAATAGAAAATAAATCCGATAACAGCTTACATAACTTAAACAATAAAAGCAAATTAATACAACATAATTCACATATTTCCCGGCCGAAACGACTATCTTCTCCACAAAATTCAACACATGTACTTACAGACATAACAAAAGTAGGTCCCGAGTCCGACTATGTTTATCTTTCTTTCGACGAAGCGAAAAGGCGTGAAAGCTTAGACGATGGAATATATGATGTTCCAGTTAAAACTCCAGAGAAAGTAGTAAAGCAGAATACACAACCGATAAATAAAGATTATTACGTAACTATGGAAAATAAAATATCTTTAAATAATGAAGAAAACATTTACGATAACTTAATTGACGTATGTCGAAGGAAAAAGGACGTACCTAATACGTTACCAAGTGATTATTTGCCTATGAGTCCTGATCAACAAAGTCCAAATACACCTGAAATTTGGTTAAGTCGTCAAAAGGAACATTTTAATGTTTCTAGAGATAGAAAATCTGGTTCTTTACCTAGAAGTTTTCAAGTAGTAACTAATAGTCCAGACGAGAACAATTTAAGTACCTTCAAATATAAACCAAACAGCAATAGTAAGACATACTTAAACCGAGATGGTAAAGTTTTGAGCGTTGATAGACCATTCACTATAGCTTCAGATCAAAGTGAAATAAGTTATGATGACGTAGAAACCTATATGGGAGAAGGTGACATTTTGAAATTTAATAAAAATTCTAAATCAAAGGAAGAAGAGTATTCCCAAAATATTAGTCAATCTACTTTGGAATTGGAGGAAGAAATCGATAGATGTTACAAAAACAATTTCGAGAAAGTCGATTTAGACGCAAATAAAAATGAACCGATAAGCACGTCCCCAGCTAATATAAACGTGTCTACAACATCTTCTTGCGAAGCTCTGACTGTTGAGCAAAACGAAGAAAAATGTAAACAAGCCGATGTAATACATCCAGAACATAAAATATATAAACCTACAAGTAATGTCCTCTCGTTGAAAAATGTTCTAAGTCGATTTAAGAATCGTACACCACCTAAAAGCAATGAGGAGGTCGAGATTAACGCTAATGAGCAAGGTTCTGAAAACTTAAAATCAGATTTAAAGAGTCCTACTAGTGAAAAGAGATCAGCTTTAAACCCAAGAAGTTATTCTAAAAATTTATTGCAACGGTTTAGAAGTATTATAGGTGATGAGCAACCAGATGATAACCAAAATAAAACAGAATCTAAAATCAAAAAGGATGATCAAAATAATTCAAAGAGCGAAATTAAAGTTATTATAACGTCAACCGACAATAGCCCAACTACATCAAGTATATCGTATTCTATTCATACGGATGCGTTAAGTAAAAGTGTTTGTGAACACACAACAATGAGTGAAAGTCAAAAGGAGATCAACAATTTAGAGATTTTATCGCAGAGCTGTGAGAATATTAGCAAACCAGGATTTCGACCAAGTTATGAAAAGAGTGTCAGTATGGTTACTAGTGTTACTAGTTCGCTAGCAAGCACACCTTCACCTTCAAAATCAAATAATAGCTCACATCAAAGTTTGAATAAACTACCTGTATATATGCAAGGTAGCAAACATTTAGGAGCTAGAATTGCTCAATCTGACTACGTAGATCCGATGACACTTCTTAGTGAAAGAAATGCGTTAAAAAATGTCAATGTACTTATAAATAAAAATGCTTTGAGACCAGACAGCTTATTTTCTAATTCATCTTTTGTAACATCTTCGAGTGAAAGTACATATCAAGAAAGTCAAAGTAAAGTCAGTAAATCTTTAATTGATAACGTAAGTTCTACGACTAAAGTCAACTCTGATGAAAGTTTCTACGAAAAATCCTTTGAGAGAATAGAACAATTAACTGATGAAGACATGTTCAGAGATTCAGCTGTTTATTCTGATCAAGACGAAATTGACGATGTTGAAACTGTTAACAAAGTTATCAGTAAACCGATGACTAGAGTGGAAAGTATTAAGCGTGAATCATCCTTTAGAGCTAAAAGGACGGTAACAACAAGCGTCATTGAGAAAAAGTTAATCCAAACAAAAGTAACTGTAACAAATAAAACACAGTTTACAGAAATTAATGACAAAGGAATAAAATCTGATAGCGAGAAAGTTGTTGTCAAACCAAAAATTGCACCACCTGTACCAATTAAACCGAAACTAACAAGCGTGTCGTCGATTGCATCAGTTCAAAATAGTATAATAACAAAGACTAATCTCGCTAAAAGCCAAGAGCAATCTTCATCATCTGAATCTGTTAGTACTAGGACTATTAAGCGAAATACAAATTATAAACCGATGTACACAAGATCGGAATCGACACCAGCGCCAAAAGATAAAGTTAAAAATATTGCATTAAAACCTGATAAAGAGGTGACGGGAACAAATAAACCAACTGAAGAAGATTTGTCAAAGCAAGGAATACAGTTAAAGAGGTTAAGTTTTGAGAGAGCCAGCCTTGATTCAGCGACTCGTAAAGTTAAACCAAGTATCGAAAGCAAACGTACTTCATTAGAACAACCCACAACATCAAAATCAGTGCTTGAAAGGCGATTGGAGATAGAACAAATGACAAAAGGACAAATTAAATCGGTACAAAATAAAAAAATAATGTCAGTTGCTAAACCTAAGTCGATTACATCAAAAGTTGCGTCGTTTGAAAGAAGCGTTAGTGAAAATAAAGAACCTAAAAATTCTCCAATTACTACGAAAGCGAATTTATCTGTAAACAAAATTAATAATGAAGAAAATATCGAAAGTGATGATCCCAAAGGAAGTTGGGTGAAACAGGTTGTCAATAAATTCCAGTGAGCTTACCTTTGCATTTAATATCCGTCTGATTTTCTACTCCGCTTTTTGGGATCCACAGACAATATTGTAGTTTTTAATATTGTTAATAATTAATTATTATTGTAAATATTTGTTTTCCTGTCAAACCTTCTTGGGCTTTGATGTCTTGTGCCATAGACAAGATAAATATTTTGGCGGTATGTTATACATCACTGTGCACAAAATATAAACTCGCACTCATAGGCGTAGAAAATAATAAAATTTAAATAATAAAATATTTCATTTAAAATTCCATTCGATCACATAACATAAATTAATTTAATATAATATTCTTTTCCAAAAAAAATTAACTACGTCTATAGTAGCACTAATGTAAATAAAGATTTGTTATTATGCTTATTTTGCTATATATTTATCAGAAAGTGCCATCGTGAATAGCATTAAATTCTATATATACAAAAATTATATTTTTTGTGCAATGAAATAAAATTAAAAAAAGTATTTATTATTTTTATTTAAGTTTTTCATAGCTACTAACACCAAAAAGTAGAAATGTTATTTTTTAGGTTATGTTTTGTTTTGTGAAACGAAAAATAACAGATTTTCTAATCTTTTTTTTCTTATTTATTTTACATTCCGATGTCGATCACTGCCAGCTATGGTTATGAAGTGAAAAAATCTGTTAATTATATTTCAAGATCGTATAACGTAAATGTTTTGACATTTAATAAAGTAGTTAATAGAGAATAAAAAAACTGTAAAAATAAAATAATATAATATTCATATGATTACACTATTAAATAATAGCTTTGTATAACATTTTGAATATTAAGTATATAATATAAAATTCGCTGCCTTAATATCGTTTAGTTTTTGACGTTTTTATTTGACGCTGAAATGTTTTTAAAGAAAAATTTGTAATGTTGGTAGTACATACTGTGTTATTTTTTAAATTTGCAACACATTGAAGACACGTATACTTAACTTGTTGAGACTGTTAGTTTAAGCATTAATTTCTCCTTAAATAAATTTACATACTAACATTATGATAAAATGAAATCTCAAAATATTGTACTCTACTTAATCACGTGATTGTAAGCAATTTTATCAAAATAACCTTTATAATATACACTATACAAGCCTTTATCAATAATCTCAATATTTTGTAATTTTTATAATGAATTTTAGACGTTTTAAAAACGGGCCTTATTAGTTACTTATCTACATATTATTTATATTCATTGTAAAATACTCAACTCCAATACTAATTCTTAACATGATAGGAAAAATTATAATTTTTCCAACAAAAAAATAGCACTAAAGAAAGAGAAACTTCACTACTAATCACGCTTTGTTCTTTTTTATAAACAATATGTAGATAAGCACACACATAATATATTTTGTATGTACTCACGCCTTAAAGTTCAAAAATATATTGTTATAATATGAATTTACGAATAAAACTTTATAAAACCGGTTCTGAAACTATATTTGCAGATCAATTTGACATTGACAGCTACAATTTATTCGTAAATACCTATAATAAATTAATGAACATCGTACAATTAAAGTTGTGAACGAGAACGCATTATTTAGAGTCGTAGTATTGTTTACTATTAAGTATTACTAATGCATATTGCCCATATCGAGGTAGTCTTTGATAATAATAAAATGATTTTTCATAATAATCCTTTTATTTTCCTCCTTTTTTTATAGAACAGAAGATGCAATATTGCTTTTACAGTATTGTTTTTACGGCATTAATTAAAAATATGAAATTTAAAGTAATTAGGAATAATCAAACTTGATGATGATTGTAAATTCCATTCCCACTCGGGTAGTATATCATTTTCACTTTTCTGCTCAATCCATAGACAAGACTTAGAGTTCGGCCACTCAACACACAATGTCTCAAATTCGAAGAAAAAGTAGAGAACCAAGGGTCTTGAACTCTTGTTCTAACTAATTCTTGAACTAAGTTCAGTAAAGTATTATTATATACAAGATACAGGGTAAATTTGAAATAAATAAACAAATGTACTGAGGTATTTTAAATAGATGATTTAAATATTTTTTTAAACAGTGACAATGGGAATATCTATACTTTATTCACGAAGGCATGTGATAAAAGGTAAACAAATAAAAAAAAAGTTATTTTGTAGGTGACGATTGATAGAGCTTAATATAAAATATTAAGTAAAAAAATTATGTATGTATGAATTTATGAATGTAAATAATATGATTAAACGATTTCTATAGAACTTATTAATTAATAATTATTATGATTTAAATTTATTGATTTCATCGATAATGAAATTACTTTTATGATTTTATTTTCAAATTTTATAAAATTGCACATTGTACATGTGTCAAAGAAGCGAATATAATAATCAAATCTAAAATGTTTCTATTCATTCCATTTTACAGTATCATAAATATCATAAATTATTTTCTTAATTTTCATAAGAATGTTTAAATACTTGACATGTAAAAACACCCAAAAGCCAACATGTTGTCAAACTTAAAACGCTTTTAAATACTATATAAATAAACTACTATAATACATTATAGAGCACAGCTATTGCGGATATTTTACATTAAAATGTGATGTTTTATCGTCAGTCACATTACATCCGCTATTTTTACTGTCGGTCAATCTGGTCATAAGACAGTACTGTTGTGATTCTGTTGTTATTTTTGTTGTTTGCATTAAGTTTTTTAATATAGATATGTTCGTGTAAATATGTTCTTCTGTAAAGTTTCGGTGAAATTTTTTTGTTAGTAAAATATCTGAGGCACAAGACTAATCTCGGGTGGACACCCGGACCACTCTATTCCTACGCCGATGACAACGTTTATACATAATAAAATAAAAAAAATCAAGAAATTTACTTGCGTAAGTATATTTTTTGTAATAAAATAGCAAACAGATCTTCATAAAACTAAAACAAACTTTATGAAATACCTAGATTTCATTTACTGATTAAATTTGTGTTATTAAAAAAGAAAACAAAACCATATATTTTAAAGTTTACACGATACTCATTTAACTCTAAATTATATAACTAAGCCAAGAAAATAAACTGCAGCGATAAGGGACATACCAAATGCAATTAATAAAATTAATTCGGACCTACAAATTATTAGTTCTTGGAGCAAATCGTTTGGACTGTCTATCAATCCCAACAAGTCTCAGGTGTGTATATTTGGGAGCTCTAAACAACTGGCTAAATTACGTACTCCTTTACCCTCCATTTTTTAGATAATGTTTGCTTGGAGGTTAGTGAGAGTGTTAAGAATCTGGGAATCAGGATGGATGGTACTTTTTGCTGGTCACCTCACGTATCGGAGCTTAGTCGTAAGGT
>JAATLQ010038642.1:91184-182508 GCA_013421005.1 Heliconius erato x Heliconius himera
CAACCATTTAAGTTGACTGCGATACTGCGACACATGGTCATGTTTTCTTAACCCAAAAATAAATCTAATTATAAGATTTTGCAAACGCTCGAGTTTGTTCAGTAGTTGCTGGGACAGATCTAAGTAGCATGAATCAGCATAGTCTAAGATAGGCAGAAGGAGAGCGTGGGCCAGAGAGATTTTAGTCTTTAATGGTAAGACGTTCTTCCATCTTCTCAATCTACCTATAGTAGAAAAAAACCTTACGACTAAGCTCCGATACGTGAGGTGACCAGCAAAAAGTACCATCCATCCTGATTCCCAGATTCTTAACACTCTCACTAACCTCCAAGCAAACATTATCTAAAAAATGGAGGGTAAAGGAGTACGTAATTTAGCCAGTTGTTTAGAGCTCCCAAATATACACACCTGAGACTTGTTGGGATTGATAGACAGTCCAAACGATTTGCTCCAAGAACTAATAATTTGTAGGTCCGAATTAATTTTATTAATTGCATTTGGTATGTCCCTTATCGCTGCAGTTTATTTTCTTGGCTTAGTTATATAATTTAGAGTTAAATGAGTATCGTGTAAACTTTAAAATATATGGTTTTGTTTTCTTTTTTAATAACACAAATTTAATCAGTAAATGAAATCTAGGTATTTCATAAAGTTTGTTTTAGTTTTATGAAGATCTGTTTGCTATTTTATTACAAAAAATATACTTACGCAAGTAAATTTCTTGATTTTTTTTATTTTATTATGTATAAACGTTGTCATCGGCGTAGGAATAGAGTGGTCCGGGTGTCCACCCGAGATTAGTCTTGTGCCTCAGATATTTTACTAACAAAAAAATTTCACCGAAACTTTACAGAAGAACATATTTACACGAACATATCTATATTAAAAAACTTAATGCAAACAACAAAAATAACAACAGAATCACAACAGTACTGTCTTATGACCAGATTGACCGACAGTAAAAATAGCGGATGTAATGTGACTGACGATAAAACATCACATTTTAATGTAAAATATCCGCAATAGCTGTGCTCTATAATGTATTATAGTAGTTTATTTATATAGTATTTAAAAGCGTTTTAAGTTTGACAACATGTTGGCTTTTGGGTGTTTTTACATGTCAAGTATTTAAACATTCTTATGAAAATTAAGAAAATAATTTATGATATTTATGATACTGTAAAATGGAATGAATAGAAACATTTTAGATTTGATTATTATATTCGCTTCTTTGACACATGTACAATGTGCAATTTTATAAAATTTGAAAATAAAATCATAAAAGTAATTTCATTATCGATGAAATCAATAAATTTAAATCATAATAATTATTAATTAATAAGTTCTATAGAAATCGTTTAATCATATTATTTACATTCATAAATTCATACATACATAATTTTTTTACTTAATATTTTATATTAAGCTCTATCAATCGTCACCTACAAAATAACTTTTTTTTTATTTGTTTACCTTTTATCACATGCCTTCGTGAATAAAGTATAGATATTCCCATTGTCACTGTTTAAAAAAATATTTAAATCATCTATTTAAAATACCTCAGTACATTTGTTTATTTATTTCAAATTTACCCTGTATCTTGTATATAATAATACTTTACTGAACTTAGTTCAAGAATTAGTTAGAACAAGAGTTCAAGACCCTTGGTTCTCTACTTTTTCTTCGAATTTGAGACATTGTGTGTTGAGTGGCCGAACTCTAAGTCTTGTCTATGGATTGAGCAGAAAAGTGAAAATGATATACTACCCGAGTGGGAATGGAATTTACAATCATCATCAAGTTTGATTATTCCTAATTACTTTAAATTTCATATTTTTAATTAATGCCGTAAAAACAATACTGTAAAAGCAATATTGCATCTTCTGTTCTATAAAAAAAGGAGGAAAATAAAAGGATTATTATGAAAAATCATTTTATTATTATCAAAGACTACCTCGATATGGGCAATATGCATTAGTAATACTTAATAGTAAACAATACTACGACTCTAAATAATGCGTTCTCGTTCACAACTTTAATTGTACGATGTTCATTAATTTATTATAGGTATTTACGAATAAATTGTAGCTGTCAATGTCAAATTGATCTGCAAATATAGTTTCAGAACCGGTTTTATAAAGTTTTATTCGTAAATTCATATTATAACAATATATTTTTGAACTTTAAGGCGTGAGTACATACAAAATATATTATGTGTGTGCTTATCTACATATTGTTTATAAAAAAGAACAAAGCGTGATTAGTAGTGAAGTTTCTCTTTCTTTAGTGCTATTTTTTTGTTGGAAAAATTATAATTTTTCCTATCATGTTAAGAATTAGTATTGGAGTTGAGTATTTTACAATGAATATAAATAATATGTAGATAAGTAACTAATAAGGCCCGTTTTTAAAACGTCTAAAATTCATTATAAAAATTACAAAATATTGAGATTATTGATAAAGGCTTGTATAGTGTATATTATAAAGGTTATTTTGATAAAATTGCTTACAATCACGTGATTAAGTAGAGTACAATATTTTGAGATTTCATTTTATCATAATGTTAGTATGTAAATTTATTTAAGGAGAAATTAATGCTTAAACTAACAGTCTCAACAAGTTAAGTATACGTGTCTTCAATGTGTTGCAAATTTAAAAAATAACACAGTATGTACTACCAACATTACAAATTTTTCTTTAAAAACATTTCAGCGTCAAATAAAAACGTCAAAAACTAAACGATATTAAGGCAGCGAATTTTATATTATATACTTAATATTCAAAATGTTATACAAAGCTATTATTTAATAGTGTAATCATATGAATATTATATTATTTTATTTTTACAGTTTTTTTATTCTCTATTAACTACTTTATTAAATGTCAAAACATTTACGTTATACGATCTTGAAATATAATTAACAGATTTTTTCACTTCATAACCATAGCTGGCAGTGATCGACATCGGAATGTAAAATAAATAAGAAAAAAAAGATTAGAAAATCTGTTATTTTTCGTTTCACAAAACAAAACATAACCTAAAAAATAACATTTCTACTTTTTGGTGTTAGTAGCTATGAAAAACTTAAATAAAAATAATAAATACTTTTTTTAATTTTATTTCATTGCACAAAAAATATAATTTTTGTATATATAGAATTTAATGCTATTCACGATGGCACTTTCTGATAAATATATAGCAAAATAAGCATAATAACAAATCTTTATTTACATTAGTGCTACTATAGACGTAGTTAATTTTTTTTGGAAAAGAATATTATATTAAATTAATTTATGTTATGTGATCGAATGGAATTTTAAATGAAATATTTTATTATTTAAATTTTATTATTTTCTACGCCTATGAGTGCGAGTTTATATTTTGTGCACAGTGATGTATAACATACCGCCAAAATATTTATCTTGTCTATGGCACAAGACATCAAAGCCCAAGAAGGTTTGACAGGAAAACAAATATTTACAATAATAATTAATTATTAACAATATTAAAAACTACAATATTGTCTGTGGATCCCAAAAAGCGGAGTAGAAAATCAGACGGATATTAAATGCAAAGGTAAGCTCACTGGAATTTATTGACAACCTGTTTCACCCAACTTCCTTTGGGATCATCACTTTCGATATTTTCTTCATTATTAATTTTGTTTACAGATAAATTCGCTTTCGTAGTAATTGGAGAATTTTTAGGTTCTTTATTTTCACTAACGCTTCTTTCAAACGACGCAACTTTTGATGTAATCGACTTAGGTTTAGCAACTGACATTATTTTTTTATTTTGTACCGATTTAATTTGTCCTTTTGTCATTTGTTCTATCTCCAATCGCCTTTCAAGCACTGATTTTGATGTTGTGGGTTGTTCTAATGAAGTACGTTTGCTTTCGATACTTGGTTTAACTTTACGAGTCGCTGAATCAAGGCTGGCTCTCTCAAAACTTAACCTCTTTAACTGTATTCCTTGCTTTGACAAATCTTCTTCAGTTGGTTTATTTGTTCCCGTCACCTCTTTATCAGGTTTTAATGCAATATTTTTAACTTTATCTTTTGGCGCTGGTGTCGATTCCGATCTTGTGTACATCGGTTTATAATTTGTATTTCGCTTAATAGTCCTAGTACTAACAGATTCAGATGATGAAGATTGCTCTTGGCTTTTAGCGAGATTAGTCTTTGTTATTATACTATTTTGAACTGATGCAATCGACGACACGCTTGTTAGTTTCGGTTTAATTGGTACAGGTGGTGCAATTTTTGGTTTGACAACAACTTTCTCGCTATCAGATTTTATTCCTTTGTCATTAATTTCTGTAAACTGTGTTTTATTTGTTACAGTTACTTTTGTTTGGATTAACTTTTTCTCAATGACGCTTGTTGTTACCGTCCTTTTAGCTCTAAAGGATGATTCACGCTTAATACTTTCCACTCTAGTCATCGGTTTACTGATAACTTTGTTAACAGTTTCAACATCGTCAATTTCGTCTTGATCAGAATAAACAGCTGAATCTCTGAACATGTCTTCATCAGTTAATTGTTCTATTCTCTCAAAGGATTTTTCGTAGAAACTTTCATCAGAGTTGACTTTAGTCGTAGAACTTACGTTATCAATTAAAGATTTACTGACTTTACTTTGACTTTCTTGATATGTACTTTCACTCGAAGATGTTACAAAAGATGAATTAGAAAATAAGCTGTCTGGTCTCAAAGCATTTTTATTTATAAGTACATTGACATTTTTTAACGCATTTCTTTCACTAAGAAGTGTCATCGGATCTACGTAGTCAGATTGAGCAATTCTAGCTCCTAAATGTTTGCTACCTTGCATATATACAGGTAGTTTATTCAAACTTTGATGTGAGCTATTATTTGATTTTGAAGGTGAAGGTGTGCTTGCTAGCGAACTAGTAACACTAGTAACCATACTGACACTCTTTTCATAACTTGGTCGAAATCCTGGTTTGCTAATATTCTCACAGCTCTGCGATAAAATCTCTAAATTGTTGATCTCCTTTTGACTTTCACTCATTGTTGTGTGTTCACAAACACTTTTACTTAACGCATCCGTATGAATAGAATACGATATACTTGATGTAGTTGGGCTATTGTCGGTTGACGTTATAATAACTTTAATTTCGCTCTTTGAATTATTTTGATCATCCTTTTTGATTTTAGATTCTGTTTTATTTTGGTTATCATCTGGTTGCTCATCACCTATAATACTTCTAAACCGTTGCAATAAATTTTTAGAATAACTTCTTGGGTTTAAAGCTGATCTCTTTTCACTAGTAGGACTCTTTAAATCTGATTTTAAGTTTTCAGAACCTTGCTCATTAGCGTTAATCTCGACCTCCTCATTGCTTTTAGGTGGTGTACGATTCTTAAATCGACTTAGAACATTTTTCAACGAGAGGACATTACTTGTAGGTTTATATATTTTATGTTCTGGATGTATTACATCGGCTTGTTTACATTTTTCTTCGTTTTGCTCAACAGTCAGAGCTTCGCAAGAAGATGTTGTAGACACGTTTATATTAGCTGGGGACGTGCTTATCGGTTCATTTTTATTTGCGTCTAAATCGACTTTCTCGAAATTGTTTTTGTAACATCTATCGATTTCTTCCTCCAATTCCAAAGTAGATTGACTAATATTTTGGGAATACTCTTCTTCCTTTGATTTAGAATTTTTATTAAATTTCAAAATGTCACCTTCTCCCATATAGGTTTCTACGTCATCATAACTTATTTCACTTTGATCTGAAGCTATAGTGAATGGTCTATCAACGCTCAAAACTTTACCATCTCGGTTTAAGTATGTCTTACTATTGCTGTTTGGTTTATATTTGAAGGTACTTAAATTGTTCTCGTCTGGACTATTAGTTACTACTTGAAAACTTCTAGGTAAAGAACCAGATTTTCTATCTCTAGAAACATTAAAATGTTCCTTTTGACGACTTAACCAAATTTCAGGTGTATTTGGACTTTGTTGATCAGGACTCATAGGCAAATAATCACTTGGTAACGTATTAGGTACGTCCTTTTTCCTTCGACATACGTCAATTAAGTTATCGTAAATGTTTTCTTCATTATTTAAAGATATTTTATTTTCCATAGTTACGTAATAATCTTTATTTATCGGTTGTGTATTCTGCTTTACTACTTTCTCTGGAGTTTTAACTGGAACATCATATATTCCATCGTCTAAGCTTTCACGCCTTTTCGCTTCGTCGAAAGAAAGATAAACATAGTCGGACTCGGGACCTACTTTTGTTATGTCTGTAAGTACATGTGTTGAATTTTGTGGAGAAGATAGTCGTTTCGGCCGGGAAATATGTGAATTATGTTGTATTAATTTGCTTTTATTGTTTAAGTTATGTAAGCTGTTATCGGATTTATTTTCTATTCTTAAAGTTTCATATATATGATCATCATCAGAAACATCATCTATTTCACTTTGAACATGCTCTGGTTCTAAATCATCTTGTTCATGAATATTTAGCTCAATGTTTTCTGACATTTGACGAATATATTTTGGTTTTAACTTCGTTAATTCGCTTTTCGCCAATATTACTTGATCGGGATTAGAATGTGATTTTAATAGTCTTTGATGTCTTCTTTGAGCAGTATTCCGTTGTTGCTGTTTCTTAAGTAACTTCTGGAATTCTCGATTTTGCATTAGAAGTTGTGATATAATTTGTTCTATCGGCTGTTCAGGATCGTTAGAATTTTCCGAAGTGTTTTGTACTTCATTTATATCTTGTGATTTATCTTCTACCTCAGTTCCTTCTGTTATAACTTTCTGTTTGTTTAAGTATTTCACTTTTTCTAACTCATTCTTTTTAAAGGAATCTGTTTTTTCTATTAATTTTTTATATGTTTCTTCGTCTATGTCTTCATCTTTACTTATAGTATCTGGAATTGGTATAGGTATGTTCTTTGGTTTGTCAACATTTAAACTGTCATTTGATTCTGATATATGTAAAATATTTTCAGTAGATACATCTGTTGAAAAATCGGTATAGAAACGTGTTGTTGTATCCGATCCCAAACGTATACCTTTTGCTCGGTTTTTCTTTATCTTCGAGATTTTCTTTGGTATATTTTTAGTATTGTACATTTTTATCTCTAAATTCGGTTTCGTTACTGTGTTTATAGTAATTTTCTTTTTAAGGTCACTTTCTGCGTCGGACATAGCTTCCTTTGTTTTGGGTTTTTTAGTAATTTTATTCGAACCACAATTCCGACATTCAAATTCAATTTTTTCGCTTCCCTTACTTTCTGCTCTTTCACTATCGCTGTCTTGAGATTTTTTGGTAATTATTATTGTGTTTTGTAGTCCAGGTTCAGATTTTCTTCTCCATGTACCTATTTTAGACAGCTTTGATCTTTGAGGATCATCTTTAGACTTTGATCTCAATGTATCTGCCTTATGTTTCTCAGTATCGTTACATCTAGATTTTCTAGTATGTAAGGTACCCATAGAATCAGTTACTGGTATATTCTCTTTAATTTTAGCGCATTTTAAACACGTTTTAGTAATATTTTTTACGTTTGATGAACCATTTGCGTCAGATAAATCTTCCTTGCTTTTGCTATCTGTGTAAGTGATAATACTATCAGATGAATGATAACATCGTGTTTTGGTTAAAGAACCGTTAAATTCTTTAGTGAAGCTCTCTTGAGATGACTTGAAGTCGGAACATTTACAAGATTTATTTTTTTCAATACGTTCTGTGCTACCACTGTCTATGAAATGTAAAGCTTTGTCGCATTCTGGGCAATCTTTATTGTCATCATTAGTTTTACACGCACATTTCTCATCTTTAACTTTATCTTTATTTAATTCTGTTTCACAATCGGAACAAAGATCGATGTAACAGTTATCACAAGTATAGTCAACTCCTTTATCCGCTGAATATTGTAAGCAATCGCATTCTTGGTTTTCTTCCCTTGAGTTGTTAATAGTGTATTTTCTATTAGCTTTCTTTAATCTATTCCTGATGCCGTTTTCGAACGATTTTCTCCTTTCACGCTCTAATTTGCGTTTTTCGAGATATTCAGGTGCCGATAATTGTTTACGCATTGACGCTTGAGTTATGAGGTTGTGAGATTTTTCCGCTAAAATATCATCTGGAATTAAATAAAAATACAATTAAAACATATCAAATTTAGCCGAATAGTTACCAAAATTCTTGTGTGAAAGTAATTGCATAACATACCATCAGTTTTGTTTTGTCCGAGCTCCATTACTAACTGTCTGGCGTGGGAAGGGATTACTGCGTTATAGTTTTCAAGGATTACCTGAAATATGTTAACAAGCTTGAGTTAGTTGTAAATCTTCAAGTGATTAAGCTAAATCGCAATATATAATATTAATTTTACTTTTACATGTACCTATCGTTTTTTTTAAAGAACACGTATTGTATATAAAATAAAGAGTGAAAGTTGAATGAGAGACTGAAAAGTTTTTACTTAGTGTTTTCTGCATTTCAACAACTAAAACCAACAATGTTTTAAAAGTATTTTCTAGTAAGTCATCGAGCCAATGTTAGTTTACCCGCTTCAGCAACAAGGTCCACTCGCGCTTGTGGCGCGCGGACCGCGCCTGCAGCGTGAGCTGCGCGCGCGGCGCGTCCCACGGGATCACGTGGAACGACAGCGCCGCGCCCGCTATCGACTCCACCAGCATCATGTTGTTACACTACAAATAAACACATTAGGTAAGAGCATGCTTCCCTCATTTCTTCGCTCTGGTGTCGAAGCAAAGCGGCGTTGAGATCCGCAATTCAATATACACGGGATACAGCGTGAAGCTGATAAGTAAAAGCAGTTAGGTCGGTTCTACACTATAGTACCGGTCACGATTCTCTCTCGGTGCCTTAACACTAAGTTCCCAGATTTCGTGTGCGCATACATCTTCACGTTGTTGATATAACTCCACGTAAATTTAGCTATATAAAGAAGTAATAGGAGAAGAAAATAAACAAATATAAATTACCATGATATGAGATTTGTACGCCAGAATCCCATCCTCCCTGTTCTTGGTCACAAGTAGCATTTTATCGAAGAGGAAGGCATGACGCATTGCCTTCGCGCCGAACACTCTGGAAACGAGAAAAAAGCGAATTAATTAATTGCCATACCAAAATTAGATTAATATTTTTATAACAGTATAAGAATATAATAATATTTAAAATTACTAATATTAAATTCAATACAGTAGAAAAAAATTCAAAAGAATAACGCTCCATATATCATTTTACGCACCTAAAGGTCCCTTCGGCACACAACTCTCCGTAAGTAGTCAAGTCCGGTCCGTTCCATCCGTACAATAATGACTGAATTTCCTGAAAAAAGAGACAAAAATATTTATATATATTATTATAATTATTTTGACATTATAATAAAAAATAGTATTTTAAATCAATAATTTCTTAAAATAAATATTTATATTTCCCTGTCCTAAAGAATAACATGTTATTCGCAATCCACATAAGTTCGAGGGACTGCATCTTAAATGTACTTTG
Source organism: Heliconius erato x Heliconius himera (assembly GCA_013421005.1). Taxonomy (NCBI): domain Eukaryota; kingdom Metazoa; phylum Arthropoda; class Insecta; order Lepidoptera; family Nymphalidae; genus Heliconius; species Heliconius erato x Heliconius himera. The sequence continues at coordinate 100,721 of JAATLQ010038642.1, forward strand.
TCTATCGAGAGCGGGAAAATATAAAATAATATTGTTTAGTCAAATAAAATAATTAATACAAAAAACAAAGTATTTTTAACATTTTTAAAGTATTATTCCATATTTAGGAAAAAAAAATATTTATTTAGAAAATGTGTAAAAAATTTAATCCCACTTAGCGTTCAAATTTTTATACGTTTCCTGAAAAATTTGTGGGAAAAAATAATTTTATACGTTTCCCGGGAAAATCCTGGGGAAAACGTATATATCATATGAGCCGTTCTAGGTGCACTTCGGTAAATTAATACAGGTATAAAAATGATCACACAAACTCGTCCCACCTGTACTCTAACAGCATGTTCGTGTTTCCGCTTCATGTCATCAATATGATGCGCTATTCCGGTCATCTTCAGCAAGGCGTACTCTGTCTCTCTGGACGCACATTGCTTCACTACGTTCTGAAATAACCATCACATATATCTAATTAAATTCTAAGCACTTGATTCTTCATATGAAGAACATATTAACTCTCATAGACAAAGCGCGGCGTTGAGCTCCATCACTCTATTTTCACTGCTATATGCGAGATAAAGATAAGTTATAAGTAAAAAACGTTGTTTATGATCGTAAACTCTTTTTTTAATTACTTATTAAAGCTAATGTTGCCCTCCTAATAAAGTAATCGACTTTGTCCATAAATCGAATTATTCTTGTTTCTATATTGAAGAATATTCTGCATGGCAGGGTATTTAGATAAAACCTATTGTTAAGACATCTTATTATTTATTTTCTCCACATACTTGAAGATATTGTGTATTAAATTGCGGCACCAAACGCCGCGTATTTTCTCAGCAGACCGAGGAAATGACATTAGTTATAAAAATGTATTATTTTCCGGATTGGATATCGAACCCACAACCAAGCACTCTGTCGCTGCGCCACAATGGCTTTACCAAATTAAAGACATATCAAACTTAAAAATATTAACCTGAAGTAAGAGATGATATTTCAATATCCGTTGCACAGGTTTCAGTAAGTAAGAGGCGAGAGGTAACGGATGCATCAGTTCAAGTTGTCGTTCCCGAAATTCTCTAGCACTTTGCGGTCGAGAGGCTAAAGCGGCTAATCTCTCCATGGTACGTGGGTATCTGTAATTTTAAAAAAATCGTTACTATTTTTATTGTTGTTGTAAATGTTTCTTTTTTTATTGTAGATAAGATATACGGATGGCGGAATTCAACGCCGTTGTTGTGTCCTCCAGAGCAATAAAATGAAAATAATTTAAATAGAATCAGTCCTTTGAGTAACGATCGAAACTCACTACCATCGTGTATAATAGTTGTATACAGTCAAGCTAAAATAACATTAATAGATATTTAAGCATATTCATATAAGATAGTAAATGGTAGGAAAAAAAAAGTTTAATAGTTGACTTGATTTCGAGCCGTTCTGGTCTCACTTCCAGTCACTTTAATGTAAATTTTATAATGAAATTTAAGTAAACTCACCCAGTACAGTAAGAAGTGTAAACGGCAAACCCGGTAGTGTTGTTGACAAAGCACCTCGCAATGCAAGTAGCGTCGAGGTGACATGAGTTTAGTTCGCTGCATAGTGATCTGGAATTACCAAATATTACTTTAGTTTTATTATTATTATATTTTGAGAAAATTGTGTCTGTTCATAACACAACTTAACAGATGGACCCTCTAATAAGTTATGCTTAGTAGCGATCCATCAATGACCTGCCACTGCAACTCAACTGAAGAAAACTTGACACACTTTCAGCAAGAAGTACAACTTCATAATTATTCTATTTGTAATATCGTCGGCTCAGAGTGTGAACCTGCGAAAGTGTAAAAGAGTAAAAAAATTAACTTTATTTTGTTTCATATACTAGAGAATCAATTTTCGAAATTGTAAAAACCTTCCGGCAACGAATTAACGTTTGTCTCTCTTGATAATTTGCTTAATAGGCTATTAGCAAGTTTACACACTAAGCCTATGTAACTATATATTTCTACTCTCTACCTACTTTCCTATATGCGGGATATAGCGTGAAGCTAAAATAAACACAACAAAACTGTTTCTTTGATTATCGATTTTCGTATTTCCGTTCAAAATTCAGGACGTCAAGTTAAGCACATATTGTTCTTGGAACTTTACGATACACCACAAACACGCGAATTGCGTGACTTTGAGAGAAATCTCGCCTACCCTTTGTTCTTACAGGTCTCGGAGACTTTAAAAGTAATAAATCTTGAAATTCTTAAAGTACTTTGCCACTTTGCCTATTGTTCGTTTGTCGACGCCGTTAAAACATTGTTGAGGCATTGATTAAATGGTTACGGGTTGCATTCTTGATAGATTTCTCCTATTTTGTATTCTTTTAGCTCCATGGTGTTCCGGAATCCTCAGGAGAGTATCCCGAATCAGAAGGAATGTAGTAAGTAATTTCCAATCTTGGAGGAATTACGTTAAAACTTTTATCTTTGACAATTTATTAATTATTATTTAAGTTTAATACACAAAATAATAAATATTACTTAAAACTTATGATTAAATATTAAGTAAAAAAGACAGAAAAAATAAAGTTTAGTGGTTAGTAAGTGGTCTAAGACCAGATTTGCAAGAAAATAATAAAATAAGATACACAACTGTAAATATCAAATAACGTTACAAATATAAATAGATCCTGGTGAAAGTTTTCTAAAGAATAGTATTGTTTATAGAAACAAAACACTACAGTGTCAAGTTAAACAGGCCATGAAATGGAATACATGCGGTCAGTTCAGGATCACGTTCGTAATGTGGCTTTGGAAAAATAGGAAAGTTATTGCAAATGGATGCGTGACGCGATGTCCATTTTGTTTTTTTTTTAATCACACCTTATCCGGTATATAGCAGGATGGGTATGAGGCTACCATGACCGTGACCACGGACTACTGCAGTGTTCGAAACGTCGGATTTCCAAAAAAGTATAATATTAAATATACGTGATTAATGCGGATAAATAGTTTCATTTAAAATGTGTAATAATAGTGAAAACCAAAGATCTTACAAGGCAGAGAGGACTTTACCAAGAAGTAAGGCCATAGAGCTTCGTTATCCGTATTTTGATACTACTTATTTAGTCGCGGACCTCAACGCTGTGCGATATCTACCAGCATATATGAGACTGATATTATAAAGACATTGTTATAAGGAAATGAAAAGCTTAAATCGTATTAATACTTTCAAAGACATCTAATGCTAAAAGTTTGCCTAAAAATCTCTTAATAAAATTTCTATACGCGGATTATAGTACAGTCACAAGCAAATGTCTTTAATAAAAACTGTACCCTCTGGTTTTGACGTCCCACCCTATTATACGCACCCTCGGTCAAGGGCCGTACTTAGATTATATGTAAATATTTTTATTTCACAGTTCTTAACATCTTTTGAGTCTATGTATTTAGGACACAGAACACAACGCCGCGCCGCTCTTATCAAGGTGGGGGAACGAAAATAATTCCGACCTTTGAGTGAAAAATGAACCCTTTACCATTACAATTACTGTCAGACACCGTCCCACTGCGTCACGGGCAGCTATTTAATATAATAATATTTCTTAAAAATGGAATTACCTAGTATACGCACTTCCAAATCCGCTTGCTTTTGCAAGTTAAATTTTGCGTACAAAAAGATAAATGCGTACAGTCCATTTTGCAAACAAATCATCATCATCAAAGGCACTACAGCCGCGGGTGGGCCTTGGCCTGGTCCAGAATATCCCTCCATTCTTCTCTATTCCTGGCTTTCTTCTTCCAATTTTTTATGCCCAGAGTTCTCAGATCTTGATCAACTCCAACCATCTGAGTTTTGGTCTGCCTCAACTTCTCCGTCCATCTGGTGTACCATACAACAAGGATTTAGATGTTCTAGACTCACTCATTCTCTCCACATGTGCGGCCCATCGTAACCGTCCAACTTTGATATTATTTATTATGCCTGGTTCGTTATACGTGTGGTAGAGTTCGTGGTCGTACCGAGTTCGCCATTGCTCATTTTCCAACACTGCCCCGAATATGCGTCTTAAGATTTTGCGCTCAAAAATAAGTAGTGTGTTTGCATCCTTTTTGCTCAGCACCCAACACTCTGATCCATATGTTAATATGGGTCTTAGCAAAGTCTTGTAGAGAAGTATTTTTATGCTTCTTGAAAGTATTTTGGATCGGAAGTATCTTAGCAGTCCTAAATAGCATTTGTTAGCCGCCATAATTCTTCTGCTTTTTTCTAAAGTTACATTGTTGCAAACAAATAAACAGTCAAAATTGACCAAATACGCCCCCGTTCAAAATACCGCTCGCTAAAAGCTTGAAGAATAGTGGCCCCACGATATGCGGAAAAGCAGAATTGTCGGCTTTTTGGGGCATTTGTTGGAGGGAGTATTATTAGGAACCTGTTGTATTAAAATGGACAGCCGCCGACATATGAAATTAGATTCGTATACCCTGTTATTATAATAATATATTTGATTTTTTTGAATAAATTAATCCTCTTTTTCTGTAGTAGGTAAAGAGAGTTATTTTTTTTTTGCAATACCGATGTTGGGTCTAAAGTTATAATTAAGTTATCATATCAGAAATTAAATTTCGTTAGGATATCTGTTTCTTCTGTTGTTTCATTTGTTTTGATGTTTATTTTGTTTTTATGAGTTAGCCTACTTTACAGTCCAAGAGTATTTTTTATTAGAGTTGGTTTTTAGTATTGATTCATTGATACATTGATACAAGTCTGTTATATGGTTAATTTTACATATAATAAAAAGTTACAACGTTAATTCTATATAAACGTCAAAATAGAAAGATTTTATATAACATAAAACTAATTAAAGGAAAAATGCGTCTTTTAATGCTAACTACAAATAAAAAAAATACTTTCCATCCTATGATCAAATAGGAGGTATAATCATTAGATGGCAATGGAAAAAGTTAAATGAAATGTAGAGATTTTTATGCCATAAAAGTCCAAATTCTTTTTTAACACTAGACCGTACTTGAACCTATTACTGTCCGCCGCATCTGCTATATGTTTCGAAGATTGAGCGTAATGTGAAATAGAAATACTCACTTATTAAAAGCATAAATATCTTCGATGTTGTTGAAAAGTTCACACAATTCTTCTTCGGAGAACGTCATCTCTCTTTTCCACACGTGTAAGTAACCCTGAAAATAAAAAAATAAAAATTATTTAATTATAATTAGTGACTTTCATTCCCGTTCAAAGGAATAAATTGTTTATTTACATTTTTTTTCTCTCTATCTCGAATATTGAGTGAGTAACACAGAAAATATATATCTTAAATATAATATTTTAGGCACACATTTAAAATATATATATTTTCTTTATGATGTATAGCTTCCGCATTTAGAAAACCAGTGTTAAGGCCAATTTCAATACATTATAAGCATACTCGTATTAAGTGGCAAAAACTAACGACGCGTCTTGTCTACTAGACGGGGTTTACATTTTATTGTACCTTCAGTGATGAAAAGAAGGTAAATTTAAGTATAAGCTAGAGTTTAGACTAATAGATTTTTTTAATCTCACGTTAAAGATGCCTTAATATTTTGGCATAAATACTCCTGAGTCTGGTTTGGTAAAATACGACGTTGAGTTACGCATATTATTAAACAAAATGCTAGGCTTGTTTGGTGAAAGTTAACAATCATTCAAAATGTAATACGAAAGGGAAGAAGATTAGCTAATGATGTCAAAATCGAATAAAATATTATAATACCTGTCTGTTATAGTTGTGAGATTAGTAATTTACTATAAATTTTCGATAGCAAGTCACTTAAACGCTGAACTCGAACAGTTTTATGCCGCCATAAAGATAACGCTCGCGTAAAATCGTGAACACGGCCAATATTTCATGTAAAAAGCCGTTAGTAGAGGCTTAATACTCTTGTAACAGTGTAAATATATGTTAAAATCTAAATAATTACACTCAAATAGAAAACTAACGTATAGTAAAATTTAAAATTTAGTAGCTAATTTAATTCTATCATCTAAACATAAACGTTTCATGGTAAAAGTTGAATAATAAATGAGATGTTCATAGAGACATTTTCTGTCAGAGAGAACGAAGCGCCAAACGCTACGGTCTCTACATATCTCTTTCGCCTCGTCCACTGTCATCCACCTCTTCATACATGCTCTCCGGGGAGTCCTCATGCTTTTTACGTGACCTTCCTCCAGTATCTTTCATACTGTGTTTTCGAAAGTCAACCGAGGTCTCCCCCTACAATTTTATTTTATTTTAAGCAGGACTTTAATCTTTAAAAGTTTACAAGTAGCGATAAGTAATATATTCACTTTTATCTTTTTGTATTGGATAGCTTATTCATCCTTCCTGAATACATCGAATACAAACATGTGTTATCTATTCAAAAAAGGGTAGTACATAAGATAGCGGGTTCATTCAAACAAAATTATTAAGTTATTAATTTTTACATATTCTATTAAGATTGTAATTTTTTTTTAATTTACGCTGTATCCCGCATGTAGAGTAGGCAGAGAGTGCCAAGTATTCAAATCTATTTATATATTAAATCTATAAGCTATATTCAGGACGCATTGCGTGCTGAGTGGCGGAACTCAACGCCGTGCTCTGCCTCGACAAGAGACCCAAGAAATTCGAAGAAATCCTCAAGTGGGCCTCGAACACACAACCTGTCGCACTTACAGTCAGTCACACTTTGTACCCGACCCTGCACCACGACTGACCTCGCTTTATTACTCCTATTAAAGATGACACTAAGCACTAAGAAGGAATCTCTCGAAATTTCCACAGGGACGGAAAAAACGTAGTTTTGCCATTTTTCTTCTGAAAGTCCACGCAAATAAAGTTGTGGGCGACGACCACTTCTATATAGCAAAATAGAGTTTTTATTTTAGAGATTGTATTTGGAATAGAAAATATTTTTTTTATGTAATGGAAAAAATATTTTAACAAAAAAAATAGGTTTGTTCCATACACATTATAAAACTACAAAAAGCTACTTGTAAAAGTAAACAAGCAAAATGACCACAAAGTTATTTGCAATTCAGAACTAATATTTGCACTAACTTCTTGTTAGTGTGTTATGTCCTCGTTAAAAGTCGTTTAAAGAAACGGTAGACTAATATTTTTTCTGTACTGTATAAAATAAGGAATGGTCTAATGATCTGAGAATGTTGTGTTTAGAGGCAGTCGAAGGTTCAATATCCAGTCACGACAAATATAAATAAAATATGTATGTATATGTGATCAGCGTAGTATGTCTATGTAATAATTAATATTACATATTAATTTAAATAATTTTAAAATATGTATTTTTTTATCTTGATCTACATTATATACGAGTATGTATGACTTGTGTTTTCAGCCTAGTTTGTAAACAAATGATCTCTGAACAAAAAACACATTATAATTAATAAACAGCCCGGAAAAGTTACTATAAATTTTATATTAGTGAACTTTTTTTATTTATAATGAAGACTACTCTACATTATAGCTTTCAACTTTTAACATAGTTTTATTATTATACTAGAGGGCGCGCGCGGCTTCGCCCGCTTATTAGGAGTGAATTCTAAAAAAACCACGTTCAATAAAATATTTTTAACAGTCTGAATTTAATTTTTTATAAAAATCGGTGGCAATTTAAAGATTTTTCCATATAAACTTTCATCCCCTTATTTGAACCCTTAGGGGGTGAATTCTTAAAAACCATGAAACACGTGTTCAATGAAATATTTTTAAGAGTCTGAATTTTAAATTTTATAAAAATCGGTGCAGATTAAATTTTTTTTCCATACAAACTTTCAGCCCTATTTCATCCCTTTAGGGTTAAAATTTTTCAAATTCCCTTCTTAGTGGATGTCCAGAATATGAAAATAAACATCTGCCCAAGTTTCACGTTTCTACCATCAGCGGTTACGGCTCTGCGTGCGTCTTACCTCCGTCAGTCAGCACAAGTCCTTTTATATATATAGATAATGTCACAATATACGAAACATGCTGTACCTATGGGTTGCATCAATCATAATGCATTTTTTTTTTTTGCTTCACGCTACATCTCGCATACAGCAGGGTAGGCAGAGGAAACCTAGTGTTAAGACTCCCCGTTACCCACTTCTCACCGAATTTTCAAGGCGTTGCGTGTTTAGTAATGGAACTCAACACCGCGGTTGACCTAGTTATTGGAGCAAGGAAATGGAAATATTAAATATTACACTCCCCGAGTGGGAGTCGAATACACAACCGTCGCAATTACAGTTACACGCTTGTGCCACTGCGGCAAAACGCCCTCAATGCAATAGTTTTCAATAAAAAGAGAATGTGAGAGAATAGTACAAAATATATGTTATTATATCTATAGGTATATTTTGTCACAGAAACATTAAAATTAAAATTATAATTTTAAATACAAATATCAACAGTGAAACCATGAAAGTTTTATAGATAAAAGAAATAAAATAATATCATATTAAGATATATCATATATGAAAGAAATGACGTCGTAACTAAGTTGCATTCAAGATATAACAATGACATTACAATCTGGATAGTCGAGATTATCAAATTAAGTAGCTCGTGCTGCGTTTAAACGGTCAATTTAAAAGTGAATGACAATTTGCTGGTTAAGTGCACATTATAAGCGTTCATAATTTTTGTCTTATAGATTTCGAGGGGAAAACTAAGAGAATAGCAAAATTGTAATATATTACAAGTAATATTTTACAAACATTTCTAAAATATGAAAAGAAAGTAAACTATCTATAAATTAGTCTTTTAAATAACTAAAATAAGTAATAGAACAACCTGTAATACAGAGGTGATAAGACATCTTGAATTATAAATAATATACAACGAATAATTCTATTCCTGGAGCGTCCTTCAGTATAGTATTTTTACTAAAACCTATCATTATATCGTGTTATAATCACTGATCACATATGCGATATCTAGTGGCGCCAATATAAGGCTTATTATATGTAAAATATATGTTCATGAATCACTTTCTGAATCATACTTAAACTTTTTAGTGACAATGAAAATTGTCGGCTCATGAATGTTAATGACAGGGCTTCATTAAAATGGTTTTTTAATCATATTGATAGAAAATAAAGTCACGATTATTATTTTTTTTAATTTTAAAAATATATTAACACAGTCCAATTTACAAGTGACAAACAAGGTATTTTTAAAATTTACATATAATTTTAATTCAGTTTTAAATGGAACTTTTGAATAACAATTAAATATATATTTTAAAGTAATATTTAAACTTTTGATTTGTTACATATTATATTTTTATGATAAACTTTTGATTTGTTACATATTATATATATATAAAAAATAACTTTAATAAATATTTATGAAAATCAAAAACCCATTAAATAGTACATTAAACACTAATTACTTCACTAATATTATATATATTTATTTATTTTGTATTTCAATAATTCCAGTCACGTCGCAACGCGGCACAACTCAACGTAAACAATGCGAGACAGGTTTGCCCACTGTCATTGTCACTGTCACGCTCAGCCTCAACCTCGAGTCGCAACTACTTGATGAGTAACACTATATTTTAAACGAAGCCTTCGTTTCTTTTTTAAATAAATTTTATTAATGTAATTTTCCTTTTATTTTATATGTACCTTCTTCTATTTAAGTGAAAATTATAGCTATAAAATTGACATTTGACATAAAGTTACGTTAATACAACAGAAGGATTTAATTAAAAAGTTTTATTTTATTATTTTAAATGATCTACTTAGATTTGAACTTTGAAATTACGAGTTTTGCTCCACTCTTGATTGCATTTAATACTACTTTATGGATGATGTATATGATTACTAATACTTTTTCTACACAAGGGACCAAAATATCATTTTCTCAGTAAAGTGTACAATAAAGAATATATGCATAGGTAATGTATGTTTTGTGTGAGGACTTAACCCACGATCTTCCGCCATGAGCCTATTAGCTGAACAATTTTTTTCTAGTTCAGCAAATGTAAAAAAAATCATAAAAATATGGCTTAAATTTATTTTAAGCAGAAAATACAAAAAAATATTTAAAAGTATTAGTCATTACTAGGGAGTCAAATAATAAAATTAAATACGCAGCTTTTCCAGTCAAAATTAAAGAGTTGCACTGCAAACATATAAGCGTATATTTCATATTGATATAATAGATACCATGCAATGTACCTACAGAATAAAAATAAAAAAAAAATGAAATCCTCTCAAAATCCATTGTAAACTAGATCATATATCTCTAAAAGACCACTTACATAATATCATAATATAACGGTCACCCATCCAAAGAGCGATCGTGACGCATTGCTTAACGTGATCGATCGATTCACCATTCATGTATTATACCGGTAACGCCTACATACTAGGTTTTATTACGGAAATGCAGTTAAGAGAGAGTTTGGTTTGGATTTTTTATTACTTTTGGTGTTATTTTTTTGAATAAATAATAACATTTTTTTAATATTTTTGGAAAGCCGTTCAAAAAATTGTTTATTCATGCACTTATTGTGATTTGTCTGCACAGTAGGGTCGCCGAGTCGTGGCCGCTCTAACGCTAGCGGTAGAAGGCTTTAGCTTTGATCATTTTTTTGTTGAGTGTACAATGCCTGAAAGCCTAACTTTAAAGTTCACGAAAGATAGGCCTTAATGTACTCACTTTATACATATTTTAAGTATACCTTGTTTTAATATATTAGACAGCAGTTTTTAGTCATTTATCTAAAATAATAACTTAAAAATAATAAATAAACAAATAGCAAAACACATAAAATCGTCTTTATTTTATTTGAACGTACAATATATCAAAAAAAATAATATAATAAATATAATAAAAATATAAAATATCTCATTGAGTAACATGTACATGTTTAAAGTTGAAAACCAAGTATTTTCATATTGAAACAAGTCTATTAGTGATGCGCCCACGCATAGAGATATTATTAGAATTATTTACAAGAGTACAATGTGTAGTAAAATGTTGAATGAAATCGAGACCAGTGCTTCTTCAACAAGGTAGGTAAGTAAGGTAAGATAAGTATGTTTATTCACTTAACTCTTAGGGTAGATTCACACTATAGTGCCGGTCACGGTTCGGTCTAAGTACGATCTCATATTCTTCTATGAGATATATGCAGCTTAGCTATCTTTAAAAATGCAATTTTTTGCGTGATAGCTAAAAAAGATTGTGATATATGTATATACTTCGTTATAGATTTTCTTGCCTTTTTAATTTTTTTTTGTTATTCTGTGTTGAATCATTAACATATGTATGATCTATCTATCTATATCTTATAATAAAATGTTAACGGGACTGTGTATGTACATACGCCGTTCATGGAAGATATATGCGAAAAGCTGTTATTGAGGGCATTTAACAATGTTATAAATCTCAAAACTCTGTTTGTCTGTGTGTCTCTGTGTATTTATTCGCGGTAATCTCAGAAACGGCTTAACAAATTAAAATGCACTTTTCGCTATTGTATTTTGGCAAACTTCCCATTTAGTTTTTTTTTATTTTAGTCGGTTCATAAATAAAAAAGTTATGTCAATATAAAGACTTGCATGCGATAATGTTGCTACAAAATAAGTGTTTTATTGAATTCAATTAAAATTTACCTATCAATGTATGGATATTGTCTTTAAAATGATAATGTTATTTGATCACAAAAATCATTCAGATGAGAAAATAAATAATTGTTTAATAGATGCGGGCAAATCCGCGAGCAGGTCGCTAGTTTATTGATATAACAAAAAATTAAAACACAAATATTACTGAATATATAATATTTACTAGATGAAAAAAAAATCTATCACAAATAAATATCGGCTAGAGGAGCGGATTTAAAAGGCCAATCACTACTGATTTAAACATACATACATACCTAAGTGAACCACTACACCTATTACATACAAAAAGTGGCTCTATCCTACTATCATTCCTTTTTAGGCACCAATTCCCGTTAGGAGACGGCACACAACCTACAAATCCTAATTTCATGAAATCGTCCTTATTTCAACATACTAAAACTCAAAATTCCACAGCAAGTCATCTTACCATAATTTGTCCATCCTAAGTCCTATACGTAAACTCTTTCCTTATAGTGGTAAAAAGGTTTTTTTATTATGGTATATTTGTGTTATATCAAGAGAAGTCTTGAGAACATGAAATTGTATTGCTAAAAAAATATAACTTTATGATAAAAAATCTTTTTTTTTTTTAAACTATAAACAATGTTATTCCATAATGTACACATAATGGGGAGACTTCGGTTGACTTTCAAAAACACAGTATCAAAGATACTGGAGGAAGGTCACGTAAAAAGCATGAAGACCCTCCTGAGGGCAGGTATGAAGAGGTTGATGACAGTGGACAAGGCGAAAGAGGTATGTAGAGACCGAAGCGTTTGGCGCTCTGACTACCCCGCTAGGCATAAAGCGTGAAGTTAGTTTAGTTTAGTTTCAACAATGTTATGTAAAATATTGGTAAATCTAAAAATACTAGGATTTTACAAAAAAAAAATATCTCGCTGGGCTGCCTTTAAAGTTCGTATTATATTAGTGGTTTTACCAGTGACACTTCTTTATACAGTTTACAACATGTTGAAGTAAAATCAAACTTACCGCATATGATTTAGAGGTAATATGTCAAAATTATATCAATCAATATTTTACCATTATGGTTCATCAAGAAAAGTGCTATTTACACTTATTTACATTTTACATTATAATATTTAACTATAATATATTTTTTTTACATTTATCTCACATTAAGAACAGAAAAATATTTTAGGCAACATATAAAATTTTAAACGTATCAGGACTCGAAGCTTTTTGCAATACGTCTTTTCGATACGGTCTAAGTGATGAGACCACTATGCTATACACTATCATCATAATATGGCGACAATATGGCGTTAATATTATTATAAATATCTGATACAACAAGGTGGTCGCTGTAACAAATGCAAATAAATCAACGAATGATTTATTCAGTCATTAAACGACAAAACACAACAAAGTATACTTTAATTACCGGTGAAAACTTTTCAGTGAAAGCCGATATGTAAGTACGTGTCGCCGTTCCTTACCGGCGAAAGCCTATAATTTGACTATAAATTTTGTTTCGCGTAAGTTAATTGCCTATAATCATCAGAGTTAGGGCAAAACTCACGAGATCTATGTGAGAGATCTTGGTAATTTGAATCCCTCTAAAATAGTGGAATTGTGTTTAAATGTTTGGGTTGCTTGACTAACATTCAGGTAAAGATGGTTAAGCAGATTTGGATGAAATATGTTTTTTTAGCTTCATGATGTATACTGCATATGGTAAGGTAGGCGGAGGGAACCTAAACTAATGTGTTGAAACAATTTTTTTAAGACATTATAGTGTATTGGAAAACAATGGCGTACTTTGCCTTGTTACCGGAACGATGAAATTGAAATATTAAATAATGCATTCCTCTGCGTAGGAGACAAACTCTTTAGTGATTTTTTAAGACTTTGCAAAGATGATTAAGCACATTTACATATTTTTTAGCCTCATGCTGTATCCCGCATATAGCAGGGCAGGCAGGGAGTCTAGTATTAGTAGCAAGCTAGTGTCAAGACACTCCTTTTTGCACTTTCCGTCTGAAATCGATTCTTGCAAACTCTCAGTCTGCCTACCTTGCTATACGGGAAAACACGTGAAACAAAAAGAATATTGCCACCAGTTTTCTCAATATACTAATGTATATACTATTACAGTACAAGCACAAACTATAAACTATTCCTTCCAATCAACATGCCGTTTCAGTATCTCAATTTAAAGTTATCTTTATTTAAAGTTACGATTCCGCAATTTATGCGAAGATACAAAGCTTAGTATGCATACGATACAGTGGCCCGTTTTACGACACTTTTATCGAGATTACATATATTTATTGATTTTACGCGATTCTATTACAGTATTGAGTTAGACTCTATCTTAGCGCGCTAAGATTAGCAAGTATCTGGCTATGAACTCGGTTTCGTGAGTGTCATTTTCTCTCAGAGGAAGGTTTATATTTTGAAGAATTTTGATAATGTTTTCTTCGACTCTCGAGTAGTGGTCAAGCATCAGAGCACGCTTAGCTCGCTTCCGGGCTCTTGATAGGCTGATGATCTGATCAAGGTTGCCGGTAGAGAACCTTTGGGGGAGGTTTATGTGCAGCAACGCCTAAAGGCTGATATAATGATGATGATGACGATAGTAATAATAGTGATGCTTTCTTGATTTGCAAAGCAAATCATTAGTTTTCGTCCCTTAATAGGGAATGAGAGACGTTGAAAACATAGTGACTCATAACTAAGCTTGCCCACGTTATCCTTAAAAATGAGTGAAGATAAAATTCAAATTGGCGTAAAACAAAAACGTTATTCTTTTATCTACCGAACTGACTGAAGTTTAAAAGAAGTGACAAATATTAATAGTCACCTGTCGTATAGACTAATAAGGTGGGACGACTCTCTAATGTGAATTGTGACAGATTGAACCTATTTCCGGTGTTTATTTCGGAGAAAAATCTTCTTTATACCGATCGGTTCACTATCTTCTTTCGTATTGCTACCACGTTATCACAAACTTAACTGGATAAGAAAAATCAAACGGTCTTTCAGAAGAACTTTGCAACTATACTGAGAAAAACTGATCTATCTAAAGAAACTTTATCAGACTGCACCACAGTGGTCTGTTGAAACTAAGTGCCTTGAAAACTATAAGAAAAATCAACTTAAAGTGAACAAAAGACTTAAAAGTTAATTCACTATAAAGTATAAAATAGCCACACCACTCTCTAACACCTAAACAGCTGTGGAATTTCGAAAATACTTCAAACATTTATAGCTGCACCGCCGTAAGTGACAAGCGAAGCGATTTCTAATTAGTGGCGACAGCTCCGTGACAGCTGGGTTCTCCATACTGTGTTCTACTTTAGTTTTACATTTTGATATTATAAACTACTATTACATATTATATTAATAATGAAATTGGACTAGAACTTTAATTATTTACTAGTCCACCCGCAACAGTGATTGTGTGGACTTTAAAACCAAAAATGGAAAATTCATTTCCTCGATATTTATGCTCAAAATCAACCACTTTGTGCTTTCTCTGACATCGGTTTGAAGTAATAAATTATTAAAAAAAAGTAACTACATTTTTAAGAATTTAGTGTTAGTCCTTTCTTTTTGTTTTTTTATTTTGTGCAATATACTGCTTAAAATTATAACGTGTTCTAAAATAATTTAAGATCCTGCTTTTTCATGCATTTAAATATTTAAAAAAAATACATTAATCATTTGTAATGTAAACGTTACAAATAGAAATTACTAACAATGTTAATTATTCTTCATATTAAGCTCTACGAGCTACAGTTTTATGGTAACCCTAGTGACAGACAGCAGGTGACTTTTGGCAGAATGCCATACAGTTTTTTTTATTTCCGTTCTCCCTAAGGTGAAATTGAACTTTGAGTCCTTAAATAAAACTTGATATTGATTCATATAAAATAAGTTATTCAAAATAAGAAGATGGAAAGTGAACAGCGGATTGTCTGAACATTAGGCTCCCTCTGCCTACCCTGCTGCTCATATCTCTTTCGCAGTAGAGACCGAGCATGTCATTAGTAGCGAACTCTACTCCTATATATATAGACTTTGGGTAAATAAAGTATAAATTGTGTAATAAACTAATTGAGCCGCTGCACTTTTTGTAAACAACCCGGACAATCATAGGTATGAACATTGAATTAAGGGTAGGCACACACACAGCAGGGTAGGCACAGAGGAAACTTAGAGTTAAGCCACTCCGTTCCCCATTTTCCACCGAGGTCTGGAAGCATTGCGTGTTGAGTGACGGGACTCTACGCCGCGGTTTACCTCGACACCAGAGCGAAGAAATGAAAATACAAATGTAAATAAATATTTCACTTCCTCTAGTGGGAATGGAACTCATAACCAGTCGATCTTACAGTCATACTTTATGCCCCTGCACCACTGGCCTCTGGTTCAATAAATTATAAGTTTAAAATAAATCATAGCATGAAAGTATTAGACTTTATAGTAAAGGTTCAAATGTATGTATAATTTATATGTATTTAAATATTTGTATATTGAAAGCTTATTTCTAAGGATAATGGGACTTTAAAATTTTAAATTCAAATAGAAAAGCTCAGATTTCTACACTATCGGTATGTGATGTAAAAGCTTCTATTAAAGCTCTTTCTTCACGTATCCGTTTAGAAGTTGTTTTATAATTAGAACATTTATATTGAAATAAATATAATATTAGACGCTGCTGCAGTGCAGTGGCACTGAGGGTGACTGTAGGTGCGACGATTGTGGGTTCGATTTCCACTTGGGGTAGTGAATTATTTAATATTTATACGCCTACCCTCCTGCTACTGCGTGAACTGGCATTGCCTTAAGGAAAAGTATACATGAAATACATATCATATTCCTTTCTAAAAGTATAATAAATAACATTAGCAATGTTTAGTCTACATTGATATAATTAAGATATTTAAAAAAAAAAATTACACAGTTTAGTTCAAGTATTAAAACCAAAACATAAAAAAAAACAACAAATTAGTACAAATACGGCCTTAATAAAAAGTGACATAATATGAAATGGAGTCACCAAACCTGCCAGTGGATTATATTTTATAACTCAATTTAGCATTCACCAGGTCAGTGGGACAGCTTGTTGCTTGGTTACTAAAAGAAACACATGGATTGTAACAAATAGATTTTTGCTTGAAACTATGAAAGTAGATTTTATCTCTTTTTTATTTTAAATTCGAACATGAAATCATATCTATTAATTGTGATGTAAAATACTTCTTATATGTATGTGGTACGTATGATATTAACATATCGTGCTAAGTTTTTCAACTCCGGAGTATAGTTAGATATAAAACCAAAACCTTAACATAATCAATAAATTAAAATGAAATATTTTTTTTTCTGACATCGAATATCTGAAATATTGATGCAACAATAGCGGAAAAGCAATCAAAATGCACTAACGTCATGACTTTATAAAATTTCCCATTTTTTTAAAATTATTATTATTATTTTAACTAATCATTATAGACGCGTGATCCGTATAAAAATATTTTTAACTTTCTCTAATTTATTAATTTTATAATATGTATGTATGTATGTTTGTATGTATTTCTATCTCCTAAAGTAGGTAAATCCTAGTTAGATTAGAATAATAAACCAGCTGTAGGATCAGCATAAATATTTCCGGAAAGAAATTTGAACACAACTGTCGCCTTCAGCCAAATACATTCCAATCAATCATGCTGTAAAATTATGTAACATAATTTATGTATATATTATGTACATACATAATAATAATTAACTGAGTATTTTATAATTACTGCTTGTGGGTTCGATCCCCACTCGAGAAAATTAAATATTTATTTACATTTATATTTTCATTTCCTTCGCTCTGGTGTCGAGGCAAAGTGCGGCGCTGAGTTCCGCCACTCAACATGCAATGCTTTCAGAACTCGGCAAATTCTGAAACGGAGTGTCTTTACACTAGGTTCCCTCTGATTCAATTTGTTTTTTATTAATTGTAACTTCTAAGTACGGAGAATCTAGGATTAAGAGATTTGATTCCATAAAATAAATACAATTTGAAGAAAAAATATGGATTTGAGGCCGTCTTAGCATAACGGCACAGCATCTGAATGTAAACACGGCGGTCGTGGGTTCGATTATTACTTGGGTGAGTAAACTATTTTCATTTCTTTGCTCTAATAACAAGAGAAAACGCGGTATTGGGATGCAGTGTTTTAACACACGATTCCCTCTGCCTACCCTGATATGAAGCTAAAAAAAATAGATTTGGTTAAAAATTTACCACCCATACATTGCACGAGGTGAAGATATATTTAAAATTAACAAAGTAGCGTAAATTGGAACGCAGCTAGAGTTTCAAAGCGTTGCAAGAGGAAATGAACGCCAAATAAACAATATAGACCGAAACGAATGCCATTTAAAGACGGAACATCTAAGTTTTATGTTGATTGATGAAAAACGTTTTTAATTATTTCGTAATAGTTAAAATTAATTGTGTTGTCCATTAATTTTCGAGCTCATTTTAGATTTTGAAAAGTTGGTGTGATCTGGCAATATAGAAATACCCAATTGTTATAAAATATATCATATTTATATTTTTTATAATTATATTTGTAAAATTTTTTATATTTTTTTACAAGAAATTTACATCCTACGGAGAACATCGAGGCAAACTGAGATTAATTTATGAATTATAAAGTAACTTTTATTTTTAACATTTTTAAAGTGTTATTTCACACTTAGAAAAGAAAAATACTTATTTAGAAAACGTATAAAAAGTTGAACGTCGAAAGAGCGCCGGGTCAGTTTCCAGGAGACGCGGGCTCGAGTCCCACTACGTTTAAATTTTTATACGTTTTCTAAATAAGTATTTTAGTTAAAGTTTTGTTGTTGAACGCAGTGGTCTCGAATTCAATTTTCACACAAATTTGAGAGTGAGTTTGATTTATTATCGTTAATCTATAACTTTTTTAAACAATATTTCCTAAATATTTATTTATTTATGATGAACTGTTCAATATGTCGTGTTAATATAAATATCACAAGCATCACTTTTAATAAATCATAATCTTCATTATAGAGATAACATTCCCACTATAATATTTTAGTTAACCAAAAAACAAAAGAAAAATCTTAAAATGCATTAAGTCGAGGCATTTTAAATGAAATATAATAACAAGCCAGCAGAAGCAAATAACTACTTACATCAACCTTAATGGTCTTTTAAACATAAACTAAGGTTAACTTTGTGGCACTCCTAAAATTACACATTATATTCGTTAAACTTCATCGAATAGTAAATTAATTTTATCGCTATATCAGAGATGAAGCTGTGTAACAGGTTCGATTTCAACGCAATTTTTGGCCATTTCATATTACAGAATATAGGATCTAGTACACATTTTGGATCCCCTTCAAAAGCAGTAGGATGTTATGAGTTTAACGTGTCTGTTTGAGTGTACCTGTATGTCTGTCTGTGGCATAACTCCCAAATGGATCAACCAATTTTAATTATATGAAAATATTTATTTTGTACCTAATTACTAATATGTAAATGTAATATTTTTAATAACTTATAGCAAAGTGTATATTTGTTGCTATGAAACAGAAACTGTAATAACAAGAAACATCTCACTACTTTGTAGTGTATTTTATAATACGAGTATAAGATGAGTATGAAAAAAAAAATAATAAAAACCTTGCTTAAAAATTAAATGAACGCTTTTGTATGTAGAGCGTTTTTAAAGAAATTATAGAATTGAATGGCATTAAGTGTCAAAACAATAATGTGATATTCTCACCTCGACAACCTGTCGCAGATCCTCGACGTACACGTTTTCAGTTTGGACTATTTCCGCGCAGACCCGCTCCAGCTGTGACAGCCCGGACATTTCATCGAACGTATGTTGTCCTGGAAAACCATTTAAATTCAAATAAAATGTACTTTTTTACTTTCACGCTGAACCCACATATTGCAGGGTAAACAGAAGGAACCAATGTTAAGACACTCCGTTCGTCACTTTATACCCAATTTTCGAGCTAGAGTTGAGTAGCGGAACTCAACGCCGCGCTTAGCCTTTCTACCAAAATGAGGTAATAAAAATAATTCATTACTCCCAATGGGAATCGAACCTACAAGCGTTGTACGTTAAAGATCAGACAAAAGAAAGCTAAATATTTCGTTATTCCTTAAAACAAATTGTTATTAATTTTAAACTATATATTTAAGGTATGTATTAGCTTTATATTATTTTAGTTCTTAAGTATATAATATATATCAATATAATTGATAAATCTTAGTGTCATTTATTATAGGCCATGCTAGTCGCAGTCTGATAACGATGTTATCTGTATAGGGTTAAAAAAGCCTTTGGTTCCGTGTATCAACTAGAAGAAAACTGTTAAAGCAAAAAAAACTTACTTGATATATCCGTTCGACTTTCTTCTGACACACTAGTCTTTATCCCGGCGTTGTTCACAAATATGTTGCTACCGTTGGCTGACGTTACATCCACATCACTATGGTCGTCTAAGCTCTCGATTGATGCTAAATATGCAGAATTTACACCTCCTTTATTTTGAACACCGCTACTTGAGGTTGAGCTTGACGACGCGATCGAACTCATCGATAACGGCCTCGTCACTTCAATGGGAGGGTTTAATCTAATAACTTCCTTTTCCTGAATCATTTTCAAATTTCCTGTAGACGCTACCGCCTCAGGATACGGTCGACTTTTCAATAGCTTATTGGGAGATCCTTCAGTTTTCACAACGAAATCCTTTCTATGTAAACTGTTTGTACCGTTGTTGACACTTTTGGGCAATTTAACAGGTGAAACTTCCGGTGTAGAGTGTTTAATTTCAGGTTTTAAAGGCGATTTTGGCGAAATTTTCGGATCGAATTCCCTATCGTTAGAGGATATAGAGAGTTCGATGGATTGGTCGATGAAAGGTAAAGAGAGGGATTCAAAAGCTGTTTTATTTGGATTGGGCACGTCATAAATAGCTGGCATGTTATTTGTTGGTACATCGTAGGTCGTTTGTTCGTCATCGATTTTAAATTCTGGTTTAAGAGGGACTGTCTTTGCAGTGGAATCATTATTAACTTTAAGTCCCGTTGGTTGATCATATATTTCCACAGATGGTAAAATGTCAAGGCCGGATTGAGATATTTTCGAAGTAGCTCCCACTAGAGGTATGTTACATCGCCGGGTCGACGACCTACCTACAGTAACGCTTTTCTTTTGAAACTTTAACGTAGTGGTCTCCGCCGCACTAGAAATCATACGTTTGACGTTAGGCGACAAATTATCAAAAGCAGTTTCCTTTTCTTTAAACGTCCTTTGCACTTTAACTTCACTGGATAATTCACATTTTTCAATAGCACCATGATTATCACTTTTAGTTCGTAAATTGTAAAGAGAAGTTTTATTAATCGTCGCTATAGGTAGCTTTACGCTACCAGCTATTCTCGAAGGGTCCTTCGGTGGGCTTGCAAGTACTGATTCGTTTCCCTTTGTCATATTGTTTTGTAAATCTTTTTGTACTGGTGGATCATTTCTGGCATCTTTGGCAGTTTCAAGGCGGTTTGTTTCAGGTCTCAAGCTCTTTGGTGGTTCCAAAAGAGAGTCATATATTCCGATCAATGTAGGTGTTAAATCTGTCGTACTACCTGGAAGAAACGAAACAAAAATATTTGTATCAATATTTTTAAAATAATTTAATATTAACTAATATTTATAATATAAATTACTTAATATTAACTAATATTTTTTAGGTAAGTTACTTTATTTCTATTTTCTGCACGTTTCAATAAATTACATACTGGAGAAAAATTAGCTCTACGATTCTCTTTGTTTAACTGACTGACTGTTAGACTGTAGGAACTGTTAATTGAGTATATTTATAATACATCCATACTATTTTATGACACAAGTAAAACTACCACAGATAAAAAACATAAATCAGCTTCACGTTGTATCCCGCACACAGCAGGGTAGACAGAGGAAATCTAATGTTAAGACATCATGTTCCCCACTTTCCGCCGATTTCTGGAGGCCTTGCGTGTTGATTGGCGGAACTCAAAGCGCTTTGCCACGATATCAGTGACAATATAAATTTAAATAATATTTAATTTCCTCGAGTGGGGATCGAACCCATACTTTGTACCCCTGCGCCACGCCTGGCCCCTTGACGACTACGACCACAGATTTATCTATAATATTAAAACAATACAAGTAGAATTTGTATAATACCAAATAATTTATTACTTTAAGTCTACATTAAAATTCTTTAAAAGCTGTAACCTAAACTAAAGAACGCTATAAATAAATGCCTTAATGTAAACAAAACACAAAAAACATTTTATTTTTATCGCCATAACGTCAGGATTATGTCATTCTTTAACAAAAAGGCTTTTAGTTAGTGGATGGAATTCTGATGAAATGGTAGCGATGACTAGACGATGTTTGTCGTAAAATACTAACTTTTTTATTTGAAACTAAAATATTGATTTTTAACCAGCTTAAGTAAAATATGACAATCTATAGGTAATACTTTAAAGTACAATATAATGAATGACTTATATAGACCTACATCATTTTAGCAAAGCTGAAATTTTGAGGATTAATATGAACATACATATTTATAAACATTTACTTTAAAAAGATATGGCCCGTTTATACTGCAAAAACGTATTTCGACATTTTAAAGGGAATCAAAATTAATAGGGTACTTCCGGTTCGCCTAGAATTTTAAAATTTGGCAGCGAGCTTCTACAAGTAGTTCAGAAAAAATCTGAAAACTACACAAATGTGGTTAAATCCTAAAAAATAATAGACATAAAAGGAGGCAAAATTTTATATTAAAGCCGCTAGTTCAAGTGAGGTGTCAGATAAAAACGCTCTGGTTAAACTAAGCTTGAATTTCAAAAAAAGCTCGAAACTCCAATTTTTATACGGAACCCTCGAGGGGCAAGCCCGACTTGCACTTGTCCGGTTTTTTTTTCTTCTAGACTAGTAAGTATTACTTACTTTACTGCGACAGTGTTTTTTAGCATATATAATAATACAAATATATATTAATATAATATTTAATGTTAACAGTTAAAAAGAACCACCATTCAAAACTGGTAAAGTTCCATTTCAAATCAATTTTCTACTTATCTAAACTATAATTTAACTTCTAATCGAATTTGTTTAGGTTAGTGCTATGCTCATAAAAAGTTTATGGCAATTTAAGTGCTCCTACCCGTATAGAGTATTGAGTTATCTCTTATTTTAATTCCACTATGTATAGTTCTTTCCTTATTGGATGTCCTTTTTAAGGCAACGCAACAAACGTAGCGGGATTGATTCTCGTGAAGAAACGAAGGCATTCCCATTAACTTGATAACGGTTAAAATGGGATCAAGGCATAAATATAAAATTAAATATGAAAATGATCCTGGGAACCTAGGCGAGGCACTCCTTTCCCCATTAAACACTTCCGTTCTCCACTTTCTGCTGAACTTTGGAGACATTGCGCATTGAGTGGCGGAACTCAACGCGCTTTGCCTCATTATCTGGTAACGAGGAAGGAAGAAATAAAAATGTAAAATATTTCACTTCCCCGAGTAGTAATCGAACACACAACCGCGTTTACAGTCACACTCCTGTACCACTGCGCCGCGGCATCAATAGTAACAACAACACAACACAGCTTCACGCTTTACCCCTAGCGGAGTAGTCAGAGAGAACGGAGCGCTAAGCGCTACGGTAATATAAATGATATTGATAATAAACAAAAGTTAATAATAATAAGACAGAAAAAAACTCTAAACTCTACATAAGCATTTGACGCTATCGTCGCGATTTTAACTTCAAAGCCCAACCAGTTTAAATGTCTATATTTTATAACATGCCTATACCTTTTCTAGAGTTAGTTAGACATAGTACGGCGTTAAGTTTCGTTATTTACAACATAATTTGGCAATAAAATGGAGAGAAGGAGAAAGTGATCAATAGAGTGATATATCACAGGTTTGTTTTTTTCTAGCAAAGAAATATAGCCTACTAGGCTATATTGCTAGGCTGGTTGTGACGGGCACCAGTATAATCCATGTGTTCAAAGAGTTTGTTTTCGTGACCTAGAAAATTATTAATTCTATTTAGTTCGCAAGATCTATTACGACATTATTTGGGATCTTAAGCAGCTGACTGCTGCGGAAGCGACTCATTGTTAAGGGCAGAGATCATAGATAGACTAAGTAGCGTCAGCAAGTGAAATATAACAATATCAACTTCGCGCTGAATTCCGCACACAGCGGGATAGGCAGTGGAAACCTAGTGTTAAGATACTTCGTTCCCCACTTTCCGCTGAATTCTAGAGGCATTGAGTGCTGAGTGGCGGAACTCAACGCCGCGTTTTGCCTCGACTCCAGAGTGAAGAAATGGAAATATAAATTTAAATAAATATTTCATTTCCTCGAATGGGGATCGAACCCACAGCCAGTCGCGTCACACTTTGTGCCCCTGCGCCACGACTGGCCTAAATAAGAAAATATAACAATAAAATCTAAATAATGTGTAATTATTTAATAGGACTCAAATTTTTATGTAACCTTTGAAGTAATTGAAACGTGTCTTATTAAAGGCAATAAGTCCCGAACGCCACCCTTTTTCTTTTTTTTCTCTATAAAAAAAATATTAATTCCTCCTAGAGGCAATGGAATCCACAACCATCGCGTTTACAGATAGACACTACGCCACGAGGAACAATAATTTATACGAGTACATATCTTTTAAAAATAAAATAAAAAGATCTTAAGCATCAAATTTTTATGGTAACCGTACCCAATTTCATAGAGCTTCATTAATAAATTATTACATGTAGTGTACTTGTTCTTATAACCTACATATTTCAAGTGCACTTTGAACAAATTGATTATCATTATTAAATGTATGAATTGTATTATAAAAATATATTTTTTTTACGATTAAAAATATATTTCAAATATAAACCAGTGACCTCCTTATATAAAATAATTTGTTATTTATTTTTACACTATATAATTCACTTTATTTATGTATTTCAATTAAAGTACCGTTATATGCATTACGCAAAATCGTGGGCGTTAACTAGTGTTATAAAAGGCGACACGACGGCCTGAAATTATAACTTCCATTCTAAAATACTCTTTCCGTAATAATGTATTATTTCTTATGTAATACTACTAATACTAATAATATTTACTTTATAAATTTTTCAATAAAATATTGAAAAATATACAACATCAAATAATAACAGTATGCATCCAGGATCCGGAAAAAGGGAACCTGCTATGTGCATGATGAAGTACACATATATACAGCGTGAAGTAAAAAAAAATAACATTCTATATGTCTTCATTTGGGTGTTTAGCACTAGGTTCTCTGTACCCTGTATAGGATACAACGTGAAGCTAACAGAAAGTCTATAATTTTTATTATACTATTTTAAAAAAGTAATGAAGACCCTTTAAATTTATTTTAAATAAATTCTTTAGAATTGTATAGTAATCTAAAATAAACAATGAAGATGTTTAAAATAACTCAAATCCGCAACTATAAACATTAAACACACACAAACATTTTTTTTGATTAACCACATCAACAGATCACTCCATATCTATTCTATCTGTTTGATAAAAAACACATTTTTAAAAATATTTAAAAATCACAATTAATATTGACTTTATAGATAAAATAACGTAGACAGTAAGCAACGTCAGGTGCAAGCATTAGTCTATTTAATTTACAACTATCTAGGACAAATGGAAAACGGATGTACAGCATCATATGATTTACTCGAGCAGACCTTAATTTTGTAATGCGAAATACGAATAACTGATTTGTCACGTTCTATAATGATAGGACACTCAACTAATGTATTATTAGGCAACTACTTAATTTATGTTGAAATGTAAGAAAATTTATATTATCTATATGGATATTGTATATATGTATGCATTATAGCGTGTGCGTGTGCGTGAAGTGTTACTCTAAAACCGACTGGTTGTGGGTTCAAGCCCCACTCGAGGAGATGAAATATTTACTTAAGTTTATATTTGCATTTCTTCACTCTGGTGTCGAGGTTAAGCGCGGCGTTGAGTTCTGCCACTCAACACGCAATACCTCCAGAATTCAGCAGAAAGTGGGGAACGCAGTGTCTTAACACTAGGTTCCTTCTGCCTACCCTGCTGTGTGCGGGATAGAGCGTGAAGCTGATTTGATTTGATTTTTTTGTATGCTTTATATTGTAAAGTTGAAGAGTTTATTTGGTTTAATGCAGTAGTCTCTCAAGGTCTTTCAAGGTTTAATTTTTTTTGTAATGTTACCTAAAAAGAGTTTATTTCTAGTTTAGATTTGCACTTCCCATGCGATTGAACTTCCGGATGCAAGGCAATACAAAAAAGTGAAGAGATCAAAGGATTCCAATTCCCGTCCGGCTTTCAATCAATACCAGAGTTAATGTACCTAAATCAACGTTTTTTTCCCTATGGCGCTGATACATTGATTCTATTTTTAAAATCTTTTCGTTCTCCACTTTCCTTGTGTATCGAGGCAAAAGCAGCTACTGCAGCATGTTCATCTATATCAGTGGTTCCCAACCAGTGGTCCGCGGACCACCAGTGGTCCGCAGAAGCCTAAATGTGGTCCGCGAACGATTTTAATTTTGTGACTGGGGATAGTGAGGCGAAGGTTCTGTTTAATTATCACAGTTAATTTTTAATATACCTACATGCATAGTGGTCCCTGCTACCAAGAATGATATAAAAGTGGTCCTTTATCAAGAAAAGGTTGGGAACCCCTGATTTATATCAATACTAATATCGTAAAGCTGATGAGTTTCCTTTATTGAAAGCTTTAATCCAAACAACTACTGGCTCAAATTGATCAATTCTTTGTGTATCGAGGAAAGCTATGTTTTATATTACATGATCGTATCGATGTAGCCCCACTGTACTAACGGTCAGTGTTAACTCCTTAACACTGATAATTTGTCATATCAGAGCGAATAATAATTTCCATTTGACCAAAAGGCCGAAGCCAAAAGTGAAATAAAATCAAATTAAATTAAATCAGCTTCACGCAGTATCCTGCACACATCATGGTAGGCAGAGGGAACCTAGTATTGCGACAATTCGTTCCCATTTTCCACCGAGTTCTTGAGCCATTGCGTGTTGAGTTGCGGAACTCAACACCGCGCTTAGAAAAACCTTACTTTTTTAAATATTTAGAAAATACGTCTTGTAATTCTAAACAATGCATCACGTGCTATTCCAACGCCAGCATATTCTAGTTGGCCATTCGTAACTATCTACTTCAATAAGTTGAAAAGACAATCGTCACTCGGCAAAGGCATTTAATCGTTCAATATCTATAACCAAGGTTACCTGACAGAACTCAACAATAGATTTTCCTTGAACTACTAACCTATGCCGAATCGAATAGCAACAATAAGTCTAATCTTTCTTCATTTAGAACTATTTTCAGTAAGTAACCAAGTATAAGTTGGACGTGGCAGTTTCAAGCAATTTTTGAAAATGTATATTTTTTATTCCTGAAATGAATTGAAAATGGTTTTCAATTTTATTAGCAACTCTTAAATAAGTTAATATAATGGATCCAAAAATTAACTATCACCACCGTGGCGCAGCAGCAAGCGTCTAACTGAAAACGCGGTGGGTTCGATTCTCATTCGGGGGAATGAGTTTGATTTTCATTTCCTTTCTCTAAACAAGACAACGTGCGTCGTTGAGTTTCGTCACTCAGCATGTAATTTCTCGAAATCTTGTCGGCGCGTGGAAAATAAAGTTGTCCTTAAACAGCGTTCCCTGTGTCTTTAAAAATAGTTCAATATGCGGGACACATTGTGAAGCAAAACAAAAACAAGAAACAAACAGTCACTTATAGAGATACTATGATTTATACACTTGTACTTGTACTTTAATAAAAATCTATTAGAATATCAACGGTTGTCAATCTCAATCAAGAAGGATGCATTCCTTCTTGATTGAGATTCGTACGCGATTTGTTCAGGTAATTCCCAATTTAAGTTTGTGAGTCAGAATCGTGAGATAGGTACTTGAGAAGTTTGGAACAGAAATAACTATTTAGTCACAATACGCAGTAACAACATAAAATCGTTAGTTGTTAGCATTCAAAATATTAAGTACAAATTAAATAAGCTGGAAAATGTAAAAAATGTTTCCTTTTTTTATTTTTAAGTGATTTACACAGTAAGGACGAAGAATAATCTTTGGGGAGCCGAAATTTATAAAAAAAATCTTGCCTCTAATTTAGAGGCTCCAAATTGTAAACGAATAAAAATTTCAACGCAGTTTGAAAACAACAAATTATGGTTCAAGTCCCGCTACGTCCAATTTTTTTACGTTTTCTAAAACATGGAACATTTCCACTAAATTCAATACAAATATTCGTATTGAGCCTATTGAGCCTCGTATGACAATTATAATATATATAATGATGTAATAACAGTTTTTGCCACAGAGTAAAAATAAGAAATATATATTATTAGTTTTTTTGTTTCAATTCTCTTAACCAACACAATTAAATTCTGCCACGCAACCCAACGTGGGTCGCATAGACAAATCTCCAAAAGCATCTCAGTACATTTAAATATGCCATTTTAAGTTACATTGTAGGCAGAGCTTCGCGAAACTGGTAAAAAAAAATAATGATTTCTACTTACTATATGCTATTTAATTGATGGAATAATAACATTGAACGTCTAACTTTAAACACGACGGTTGTGAATTCAATTCCCACTAGGATAAATTAATTACTTTCATAAAAAACAAAATGCAGCGTTAAGTATTACCACTCCGCTATGATAAATGGGCGAAACGTGAGGAACGGAGTGTTGGCTCTTACCATCCATATAGCAGGATGGGGAGAGCTAATGCTAAAAAAGTATTATGTCCACAGAATATAAAACTTAAAAAAAAAACACAAGACTAACTATATCATTTCGCTTCACAGGTAACCAAGTATAGTACGTGAGTCAGACAGACACGTGTGGAATGAGCAGAGCTATAGCTTTGTTTTGCTTTGAATCGCTTAAAATGGTGCTGCGGGTGGCGCGAGTTATGTGATTGCATGCGGTCCGACACGCATTGTTGTGTTTAATGATAACTACTGTAATTGTATACACGCTTCACGCTGTATCCCGCTTATTCGTGGGCGTAGAAATGGGGGAATGGTCCGTGCCCACCCCAGAACTTTTACACATAAAGATAATTTCAAAGCTGTAGTCATGTTCGAATAAAAAATAATTAAGCTATTTTTGCCTCCCGTAGTATCCCACGTATATCAGAGGAGACAGAGAAGAACTTAGTGTATCGTGAACATAGTGTATACTTAATACTCCGTTTTCACTTTTAAGCCATCTAAACAAATATTTATAACATTTTTAAAATGTTATTCAACATTGAGAAAAGAAAAAGATAGACAGACAGGTAAACCAAGGTAAGTTGTAAGCTGTCTTAGAATCACAATAAACAATTAAAAGAAATCTTCAATTATAGGTTCAAAAGGAAAATGGTATGCAAAAGTGTAGGATTAAGTGAAAGCCCAATTGCTAGGGACAATAGTTGATAGGCGGGCGTGCTCTATGGCATTAATGTGACGGATTTGAAGAGTGGGAAAGTCACATGTTCAATATAAAGATGTTTATAATTTGTTGCAAGTAATTATGATAACAAATTTTATATTATTTTTTTAGTAATGGCTATTTGTACCCGTAATCTAAGTTTTTGCGGTGAGTATAGGAGGGAATGATATTTTACTAAGTTGCCCATTTTGACAATCTGCGGCGCTGGGTTCCGTTAGTGAGAGTGTTAGTGTTAGTGAGGTTCTGTTTGTCTAACGTACTTTGCGGGACAAAACGTGAAACTCAGAAGATTATATTTATTATCGTTTATTAAATTTATGTATTGCACAAAAAATAACTACACTAAATTGTTAAAATGTCAAGAACTATTATAGAAATGGAAATTTATTTAGAATTTTACAAATTTAAATAAAATTTTCATCTATAAAGATAATTAAAATTCTGGCTGAATGATTAACTCATTGCTTGCCATGATTTAAAAATTGACAAGACGTGAGTATAATCTGTAGCATCGTTTTCCCGCGTCGAAATGGCGCCTACATCACCGGCGCCGGCGCCGATATTATGTACTTTCGAACTAGTGAAAACGATAATTTATTTCTTCACATGTTTAAAAAAGTTGTATGTGTAGGGTTACAACATAAAGTTACATAGTAAACTTATAGACACTCCTTTTAGATATTATTGTGGATATGTTATTACTTTTTGTACGCAGAACGCTAATAAACTCTGTTCTCCATTTTCCGGCCAAGTTTCGAAATATTCTATGTTAAATGACGGAAAATAACGCCGCGGTTTGACTTATTACCGGAAGGTGGAAGTGCGTATATTCGTTTCCCTGAGTGCTGATCAAAACTAAAACCACGTTTACAGTCAGTCTAAGTTAGTTAATAGTTTAAATATAAATATTACTTACTAATTTAGCGGAAAGTGGGAAACGGATGTATCCTAAGGTAAATGGAGTGTCTTAACACTAGGTTTCCTAAACTGATTACTTCTGCCTATGTGCGGGATACAGCGCGAAACTATCTAATATTCGTACGTATAAATATTCCTTTTTGTAGATTTTGTAAATACTCACAATATCACATAACATATAATAACGTACAATCAAGCCTCCAATCATGTCACAAAGATGTAATTTTGTCTTCTAGAACATTAAGTAACAGTTATGTTTTTTAAAGTCACTTTAAATTACACTTAAACATTTATATAATCCTATAAATATTCAAAATATGGTCATAATATCGATGCGCTCAAGATTCTACTAGTTTTCATTCGAGTTATTCCCAGCAAGTTGCAAGTCTGTGAATAAGTAATAATAATTGATGGCATTATTAACTTAACAACTGGTACTGGCCGGAGCTGTTCTAGAGATCTTTTCATTTTTTATTAAATATTAAAATTTAAGTCGATGTTAAAATGGCCTAACTGAGATAACGAAAGATTTGAAAACTTAAATATAATAAACATTATAAGGGAAACTGGGAGTGTTAAGACACTCTGTTTTTATTGAAATACTTCCGTTCCTCACTTTTCGCCAAATCTTTCCAAATCTCGAGACTGTGTGCGCGTGGTATATTGAGATAAAATATTAAATATTTATTTCCTCCGAGAGAGACATAAATAAATAATAACGTCATCTAATTTGAAATAGTTCACGCTTTATCCTGAAGACATATTATTTTTTTTACGACTTTTCGCTTTTTTTTAGATTGTTTTCTCCGCACAAGAATAAAAATGTATATTAAATGAGAGTTATTTTTGGTTTCCATTTTTAAATAAATTAAAATTAAATAGTGATGTCAAATGTAGAAAGAAAGAGAAAAAATCGATTCGTAACCTAATTAGATACTTCTTTCGTAAATGATGAGTTATTGTCATCTGACCAATAAAATACAACATTACTTTGACCTTTATGGAGTTAAATATTACTGTATAATTAACTTCATATCATAAATAAAGAAAGATAAAATTCGACACAGTACCTATATTTTAATCGATTGTAATTTAAAAATCGATTTGTACGTATCGACTGATCACACATAAAACGATAAGTTACACCAATCAACATAATTTACAGTTACCAATATAAAACATTACATTTTATTGTAAGAAAACATTGATTTATATTCATAGAGTGAAGTTTATATTCATAAAGAGTGTTCTTTAATAAATTTTACGTAATATTTAAAATAACCTACAGATAATATAGTATAATGAAATTATAAATACAGATAGCAAAAACTGGAATGAAATAAATAAAAAAATACATAATTAAAGAATAATATCGTACCTTTAATACCAAGTGACAAATAAATAAGAAATATTATTTTTAAACACGAATAAAATATCATTTCCTGGTTCCTTTAAAATGTGGACTATATATATACTGTTCTTATGTTAAGTGATATTACAAATCATTGTCAACAGTGGACTCATTTTATTTTGAGGCCGTCGTGGCGCAGGACCACAAGTTTGTGACTGTAACGTGATGGTTGTGGGCACGATCCCCACTCGAGAAAATGAATTGTTACTTATTAATATTTTCATCTCTTCGCTCTGGCACCAAAGCAAAAAGCCCAGCGTTTAGTTCCGCCACTCAACACTCAATGCCTTAAAAAAATCGGGGGAAAATGGGGAGCAGAGTATCTTAACAATAGGTTCCCTCTGCCTACCCTGTTATGTATGGAATACAGCGCGAAGCTGATTTATTAATTTTTTTCAACAGTATCCAGTTAGTGTCTAAGGCAAGATGCTCACATGCCTGTATTATCTGTAGAGATAACTAATGAATATTAATGAGCGTTAACGGTTATATTTAAGCCTATTACTAACAACTTTGCAATGTATGAAAATTTTATTGGAAAAACCTATTTTAATAATATTGTTTCACTGTACTAGTCTTAATATATTAGTACTTACGTGATATTTGACAGTAGGCACAGTTAGTGGTAAACTACTAGTATACAAGGAAGCTTCTCCATTCTACGTGACATTGGCAAAATATACTGTGATCTACTGGCACGCCTAAGAGCCATAAAATAAGAAACAGAACAGTGTTCAACAATGTCTTCTTTTTTATTTTAATAAAGAATGTCAAGAATGACATTCTTTATTAAAATAAAAATTATTATATTAAATTTAAAATATGAGGACTACATATTCTTTGTAGTTCTTAATTATCAGGGTTTTATATTGCTCATTAAAAATATCTAATAGACAAATGATTAAAAAAGGCCAGACATTGGAAAATAAAACTCGATTTTATCTCATAAAAATAATATAAAAAAAAAGCGCAAACGCAACAACTTTTTCTTTTTTAACCTAAAGTAAAAAGGTATTCGTGCATTGCGTGCGTAATTATAAAATATACACTTCTTCATTAACTCCCCGCGCGGTTACGTCACTATAAAGAAGGGTTATTAATTAGCACGATATAATGAAATATGGCAGTGCGTGTTTTATTCTGTTATTGATTTTTTATTTAGTTTTTGTACAATGTACCTACTATTTTTAGCTTCACGCTGTTTCCCGCACAGTGTCCACACAATGTCCCGCACTGTGCGGGAAACAGCGGCAAATGGAACCTGGGAATATAGATATAGATAGATATAGATAGTACTGTTTCCCATTAAGCCACTTTCATTCCCAACCTTCCGCCGAATTCTTGAGGCATTGCGTGTTGAGTTGTGGAACTCAACGCCACTCTTTGGCTCGTTACCAGAACAAGGAAATTATATATGTATCAGTACAATGTCTAATTTTTATTATATTTTAATATATTATTCAAATTTATGATTATAATCATCTTAAAGACCGTAGCGAGACAGCGTCTCAGACGTGCGTGGTTTGGGATGTGTATCGGTACTCGTAGAAATAAATTATTTTCATTCTCCGCTCTGGTAAGATAAAGTGTAGCGGTAAGTTCTGCCACTTAGCTGGCACTGTCAAATTTGGCCAGGAAGAGGAGTACAGAGTGTCTTAACACTATCTTCTATCTGACTTGTTAATCGTACTGTATACAAATGTAATACATGTATTCGCAAAAGTCAAAGAACTTATTAAGTTGTAAATAAAACATTGTTTTTTAAAGCACAATACACCGAATTATAAATGAAGCGCGTGCGCATCGCCACACGTGTTCACGAGTCTCCCACGGTGACAGATGATTCGAAAATCGGATACCTACTGCATTCCGAACCGCTTTTTTAAATGGCGATGAAATTTTATGTGGTTATTGACGGCTGGCTGGCTGTTGTTTTAAATAAATATATGAACAAGCTTTTACCTTATATTGAGGACGGACTGATAATACAATTACAATTTATAATTAACATATTTTCATTATTGTTCATATTATTTTATTAGTCGCCACGTTGCTTTCAAATATAGTACACCAACAATACAATTTAAATAACAAGTGTAAGTTACTAAAAGTAGGTGATTACATAAAAAAACCAATTATTATCATTTACAACATTTTTGAGAACACATTCGAAAAAAAATTAAAGCAATATTTCAAAAAGCAAATAAAATAAATCATATCAGTCAATTCCCGCCATTTTATCTGTCATAATGACAGCACAGATAATAAATAATGACCCAATGACTAATATCCGATATTTTATACTGGCACCACCCACCGGGTACAATTATAATTGCATATTGATATCTTTGATCGAAATTAGCGCAATAAAACTATAATGATTAGTGATTACTGAAATTTTAATAGCCGCAGCTATTATGGTTAATTTGGAAATGTGGGTGTTTTTATAGTTGTTTTTATTTAGTAAACAAACATGTCGTTATTTATAGATACGGTTATCTAACATGGCGGCATACACGAGATGTAGTAAAATTTGGGGTAATTAATGCAACCGTCAGCGGTCGGTCAGATACCGGTATAATGTGTTAAAGATAAGTAATAAAATAATATTATTTTTAGCTAGCATAGTACCTACAAATTTCTCTATTAAAAAAAGTTATATATTAAAAAAAGTTATATATATCTATATATTTCTTTTATTTCGGTGTAAATAATCTACCTATGCTAATATTATAAAATTAAAGAGTTTGTAAGTACTATACAACCATGTATAGAAAAAAAAATAAGAAATTACATTATCATTATTTTGTTTTCATTATTTTAATTAAAGTATACCACAAAAAAGACGATTAACACAAAAACACCTATCCGTCAAAAATATCAAAAGGCAAAGCCTCTTAATCAGTAATACTTAGTGGAATATGTTAATTTCGACCAACTAAGCGTGGCGCCGTTTGAACACTTCTAAGACATCTTGAATAATGTGAGTGACACCGTTTGCATTCCTCACATAGCTGGCATGGTGAAAAGGCTTAAGCAGTTTTAAAACTGTAATGCGTTTCACATAGATTATATCTAAGATCTGAGATTTTGATATAATTAATGTTGTTTATTACAAAAAATAAACATTAACCGATGGTTCCGTCAATAAAATTTAGAAAATGTTTTTTTTTTTAGTAAAATTGCTTAAAAAAATACCAAATTGTTTTTAAGCAATTTTACTAAAAAAAAAACATATTTTCTTAAATGCTTTACACAATTGGGAATCAAATAAAAAAAAAATAACGAATAAACACTACATGATTTTTTTGGAGCTTCACGTTTGGCCTCGGATATACATATATAGGGTACAT
Organism: Heliconius erato x Heliconius himera; assembly: GCA_013421005.1. Classification (NCBI taxonomy): domain Eukaryota; kingdom Metazoa; phylum Arthropoda; class Insecta; order Lepidoptera; family Nymphalidae; genus Heliconius; species Heliconius erato x Heliconius himera. The sequence continues at coordinate 135,716 of JAATLQ010038642.1, forward strand.
ACATCAGGGTAGGCAAAAAGAACTTGGTGTTAAGCCACTTCACCTTCGGACCGAATTCCAAGCAATACGTGTTGAGTGGCGAAACTCAACACCGCGTTTTGACTAGATGAATAATATGGAAATAGGTACATACATTATATGTCATACTATCTTTACTTTAATAATTTCAGAGACATGAACCCACAACATGTCAGTTTAAAAGTATATGATCTAGAAAATTTATATGAAATTTATATTTAGTTACACTTTCTACATAGAAAACCACTGATTTCACCTATTGTGGTCACTTCCTTGAAACTTTGTTTCTCATATAAATATAAATAATTTTATTAATGCATACATGTATCTTCTTTTAAATTTTATAAATAACAATTATTTGTAATTTTTTTGTCAAAAATATTCTTCCAAAAGTTTCCATAAATTTAAAATAATATTATTTTAAGCCGATTAATCGCTTATAAAGTCAGTCTGGGATTTGACATTTTCGAACATTAGTATTTTTTTAAACTTAAGTACATAGTATTTTACCATCACACAAATTAATTGTAGTTTTTCAAGTAGTTTCTCTAGGTATGTTTAGAAGATCGACCAATCACGATTTATCCTACATACTCGTATAGTAGGGTAGACAAAGGCAACCTAAAGTTAAGACAACAAGTGCTACTCCATTCGAATTCATTGTCAGTGGAAATTAAAATAAATAATTGATTCCCCAATGCGGATCGAATCCAAAGTCATCGCATTTACAATTTGACATTGTCTTACAGCGCCACAAATGTAAAAAGCAAAAACAAATTACATAAAAAAAATCAGCTTCATGCTGTATCCCTCACACTGCAGGGTAGGCAGAGGGAACCTAGTGTTAAAACACTCCGTTCCCCAGTTTCTGCCGAATTCTGGAGGCACTGCGTGTTGAGTGGCAGAACTCAACGCCGCGCTTTGCCTCGACAGCAGAGCGAAGAAATGGATATATAAATTAAAAAAAAATATTTCATCTCCTCGAGTGGGGATCGAACCCACAACCAATCGGTTTTACAGTCACACTTTGTGCCGCTGCGCCGCGACTGGTCTCTACAACATAGACAACATAACAAGTATACATAATTATAATTAACAGGAAAATCATAATTTTAACTTATTCCTCTTGTCTCGCAACGTCAATTCAAGTTCCGTGGGAAATACGACCACAGAGGATACTCTGTACACCCACTGATAAAGCACTGGCCGGGCCATTGCTCAAAACTGAGTTGCAAATGCCCACTCTCGCTTTCCAATACCTGTTATCCAAAAGGAAATCCTATTTATCTCGGGTTAAATATTGCTAGAGCCAATCTTATCTGATGTACTAGTGATACGATAATATCGATAATGTTGTTTCGTAACACTTAATTATAAAGGTTATGCGAAATTGTGTGTCGGTTATCGTTATCGATATTGTTTAATGGCGTATAGTTTTATTTACTGTGTCAGAGGTTGTACGTTTTTTTTTTTAAAAAAACTATGTCTATTTCACTTGATTTAGATAAATTGCAGCGTTGAATATCTTTTTAATGAAAAAATTAATTAAAAAAAAGAAATTATAACAAAAAAAATATCGTGGGATGTCCTCCTGGTACACACACGACACGACATATCTCTGAGACCTGATGTTCAACTTTGCATATTATATTGATATGCAAAGCCCAAAATTTTCGCTATCTTATCAGTAGTATATCCTAAACATATTTTATATTATTTTTATTGTTTACAGTATAGTGACTAATCACTTCGTTTCATTTTAAATTCTGCAAACAACATAAAAAATACCTTGCATTTATAATTTTTTTGGTTTTTTTATTACAATGATATCTTGTTTAATTAAATTTTATGCATCTCCAACTTATCTGTAATTACATACGTATATCGAAATGTAAAATTTTAGTGACTAATTTATATTAAGATAGTTCTCTAATTAAGAAAATCTTAATTAGACACAGTTTCTATCGGAAGGAATGTCGTTTTTACTGTTATCGTTTAATTATAGATCATCAAATAATGATGTCGAGGCTAAATTGAACCGTAATATGCACATCTTGGCGTCCCAGCATCTAACTATAAACGCGATGGTCGTGAGTTTGATTACCAGTTAGGGAAATTATTTCCGTTTTAGTCCTAGCACAAAGGGCGTGGAGTTAGTTCTATGTTTCATATACAATTTTAATGATTTCACTGATATTGATAAATACGTTGAAAGAAAATTAATAAATATTAAATTATTATTATTATTATTCCATAATTATTTCTTTTATATACCGTTTTGCTTCCTTTATAGTCTTATGCCTTATTTGTACTGTCTGACCACTGCACATTCCTACATAGATTACGTAAACAATAAAGTTGCTAGAGGCCATCATGGTACGTTGAAACAGTGACATACTACACCCATGTTGGTTGTGGGTTCGAGCCTCAACGATTATATTCAAATTATTTTGAATTTCCTATTTTGGTTTTAAAATGTAATGTTTCAAAATTGGGCGGAATGTAGAAAACGGTTTGTTTTACTAGTAGGTTCCCTTTGCCTATCAGCACAATAGGTGTATTTTAAGTGGCAGAAGTTTGACCATTGCGTTACTAAAAAAGGGGAATATAGATAACGCAGTCAAGTAGGTAACTTTAATTCGAACCCACTATCAACGCGTTTACAGTACACTATTACACTGCGCTCCGACGGCCTCACATATTTTTATTTACTTATTACTAAACTTTGTTTAGATTATATTTCGATTTAAATGTACTATAAAAGATCCAATTTACTGTTATTGTCACAATTTCTCATAACAATTAACAAGTAATAGAATTATTAAATATAACTTACTTTATTAAGGACCGTAAAATATTATGATTTTGAAATTACAGGCTAATTATTATCTGTACCGTTCATACATTTTGAACTTTATGTATATTAACTTTAAAATATAATTTAGTTTGTTCTAGAATAATGAGAGATGTCACTGAACGATAGCGTCTAACAGCTTAATAAACATTTTATTTAATATCCTCTAGCCTTTATTGCAGTTGTTACATATACATATTTATAAATGTAAACAATGTACCAACACATTTTGATGCCAGTCGGAAATATTTCAAGCCAGTCGTATCGCGTGGACACAAGCGTATCACTATAAATGACAGGTTATGGGTTTGATTCCTACGGAAACTGGTGTTGAGTTTCGTCACTCAACAGACAATGCCTCCAGAATTCGGCCGAAAGTGGGGAACGGAAGTGTCTAAGTGAAAAAAGAGTCTTTATACTAGGTTCCCAGATCCCTTGGCCTACCCTGCTTTGGAATACTGTGGAATACAGTGTAAAGCTAAAAACTACTATTATATGTAAAGCTAAATACTACTTATATATTCCCACCGATGAAATCGAATCCAGAACCATCTCGTACATTAATATCAGGCGGAAGTTACCACCGAGTATAAAAATGTAAATCTTATTTAAATATATTACAAATCGTGTGTACTCTAGCACTATGATGTAATCATAGCGCCAAACAACACTACTCCGTGCTGTATCGGTAATATTATTTGGCAGCCCGAGGCATAGAGAAAGATTCAGGTATGAGAAGTTAAGCATAAACAAGATTTACGAAACAGTTATTTTATTATAAATACTATATCTAGATATTAACTCAGTTATAGCACTAAGTTTGTGAAAATTATATGTTTTGATTTCAGAGTTGGTTCAAGAGTTACTGTTTATTGAGGATTTTAGATGCAAAATTTTAAGAATTTTGTTATTTTTTGTTTAGTCTTCAATGGTTCGGATAATTGAATTACATATAGTGCTACAAATAACATCAATCAATTTATTTCTTTTTTTTACACAATTTAAATGTCGTGTTACGTAGACGTACGTAGTTAAATATAAAAATATAACATTTGGCAACAAATTATCAAGACAGGTCTTTGAATAATAATGCCTATACTTTAGTCTTCGGCTAGTTTCAAAAACTAAGATTAAAAATAAGATGGGCTCGTCTTATACAACTAACTCTTACATCAATCTTTCTTTTTTTATCAATATTTCATAATAATATATATAAATCGCCATATTATTATATGTTTTTATTCAACTTATAAATTGTGAAAAATATTATTTTAAATAAGAATATATATTTAAATTATATATATTTCTATAAATATTTTCAATTACACTTCCAATAATCAGTTATGTTCAGTTGAACTGATAACACTGTAGTAATAATGCATATTTCACAGTAATTTAATCACAATAAATAATAAATAGATAGTGTCATTCACAGCAGACTTATTGGCGCTGCGATAAATTATATACAGCAATATATGTAGAGTTGTATTTTAATGTGAATTTTGTTATATGTTTTTAGCTTTATATTTATTAAATTGTACTACGCTCTTAACCGCTGATTGTCACTCATTAGCTTCCACTAAAAGACTGAAAAGAGATCTCTTATAAGGATTTTGTACTTTTATTTAATAATATTATTTTACCCGAATGCCATGTCCATATATTTATAACCGTAACTAAAAGCTTAAGCATCATTACTTTCAAATCATTTAGAAATTGCCTAAAGATAATAACCAATATATCATAACGATTTATAAATAAGTTGCGCTACCACCACTTAAGTGCTGCTCTAATTACTACTAAGCACTTCTTATCATTTCCATAGATAATATATCTAAGTAGATGATTCAGAAAAATTGTATAAAATACCAGAAATCTTTTATGGTAATGACGTCATATGGAAAACTGTTATGGTAAACAATCAAAACAAGTCGTATTTCCTGCTCTTGAAATATGTACATTTGAATATTTTATTACATTTTAAGAAAACTACACGATGATGATGTCGTGGCGCAGGGGCATTAAGTCTGATTGTAAACGCGACTGGTTTTGGGTTCGATCTCCACTCGTAGAAATGAAATATTTATTTAAATTGATGGCAAAGACGAAAAAGAGGCAAAGCGCTATGTTGAGTTCCACCTCTGAATACGCAATGCTTTCAAAATGCGGCGGGGAACGAAATGTCTTAATTGATTTTTTTTCACGATATTATATGTTTGTTAAGAACATTTAGATAATATATATACATATGTCATTAATTAATTATTATTCACATGGCCACTAAAACTACGCAACTTTTTACAAAACTAAAAATTTTGTGCGTATCTACTCTACCATAACATTGTTACTAAATATTTATTAGTTTATATAATAGCCTAAAAAAGAATAAAAGAGCACTTAAAATATCAAACCCACCTGTCACTTGCGCGTGACATCAAAACACTTCACTATTTATATTAATATATTTAATATATTTATAAAAATAACACTATTATTAATATACACAAACGTGAAAAACAATAAGCATTATCATTTATATATAAAAATATTTATATCACACAAAAATTTTGGGCACTATATTCCGTTATCAACGACACGTTAAAATAAAATTGTAAACAAAAACAAGATGGACTCCCGCCGTCGGTCCCCACACACGGTTAACTGACGATGAATCACGAATAAGGCAAATAGCAATTATATCACTACAATAGGATATTTTAAGATGTTTTTATAATTTGCACGCGATTTTGGACTTTATAATTGTGTTATAAGGCTTGTTTATTTAATTTATATTTTTTAATTGAGAAGTGACGTAGCGATGACTCAGAAATGATCTTTTTCCTAGTAGTATAGTAAAGATTTCATTCACATTCACTTTGTAAGTGTTTACACAAGTTTTTATAGGAGTTCAACGTGTTTTGTATACAATAGGTTCCTAGGAAGTAAAAGCAAATAGCTGCTCCGAAAAATCCGAAAGTAAGTAGTGTTGAGTTTTCTGTGGATATATTTTTAAATTACTAATTTATATTTTTTAAAATCTTTGACAAAAGAATAATTCTACAAAAGATCTTACGTTACTTTTCCATTAGCAGTATTTAAATACCACTACGATTTATGCTTGCAACATAACCTTCGAATATAATAGTTGTGTGTGTACAAACAAAACGGACAGGTAGATTATGACTACAGAAAGTTTGAATCAATTAAATAAATACATTTTAAAAGTATAATATATAAAGAAATAATAATAATCTATCGAAAGGGTCGGATAGAGTCGTAATTGCTTGCTTGATTTCAAGCTTCACGCTGTATCCCGCACACAGCAGGGTAGGCGGAGGGAACCTACTGTTAAGACACTCCGTTCCCCACTTTCTGCCGAATTCTGGAGGCATTGCGTGTTGAGCGACACCAGAGAAATGGAAATATAAATTTAAGTAAATATTTCATCTCCTCGAGTGCGACTGGCCTGGCTTTATGTAATATTCAAATATTTCAAAATATACTAATCAAAATCTGTTGACATAAACAAGACAAATATTTAGCGAGTACAGATTTGTATAAAGCGACTAGTAATTACGAAACTCAATAATTTGTAATCAATTGTTCGAACGATGAGGTCATGCTGAAGGTCAGGTGCCTTCCCACGTTGTAACCTTTGAGACGAGCATACCTGCATCATTAATTATATCTGAGCTATGACCTAAAATATATATATTTTAGTGTACATATTATTCTAAAATACTATAACATTATATTTAGAGGAATCAAAGAAAAAAAAATAAGAACTTTAAATTGAATTAAGTAATTCAATATTCTTTTTTAATTAAATTAATCGTTATATATGATTTCAAAAGGGGAAATTATTGTTTTAATTTTCAAGGCTTTTTCTAAAGTTTCTGTAAATGTTAATTTTATCTAGGAAGAGAGAAAGAGAGAGTAGAATTAAAACTCACAATCCTCGCATTCAGTCTGGCATATCTTAATTACGTAAAGTCAACGTGAACTTGCACGACTTTTAGATAATTAGTAAAGAAAATATTGTCAGGACTAAAAACTGAAACGGACTTATTTAATATTCGCTTTAACATTTACAATTCTTAAAATTCTAATTAAAACATTAAAATAATACTTGTACTATCACAGTCAGTACATAGGATGACTGCACCGCAGCGGTACGGCGTGTTTGTTGATTCCATTTTTATTATGCTTTAGCCCCAGCGGGAAAGCCAGAGAAAACGGACCGCCAAAAGCTACAATAGGTACCTACTGAATTTTATACTACAAATGTTTACTTACCGGTATCATATTCGAACCTTGCCTAACAAAAAAAACATTACTTACGAAGTAAATATTATAGTACTTTTTGTAAATCATCATCAACTAACATATTATTTAAAGGTGAAAGAGGCGAAACTTAACACCGCGCTTTGCCACGACACCTGAGCTAGGACACGAAAATATGAAAAAAATATTTCATGTCCTCGACTGTGGATCGAACCCACGACCAGTCGCGTTTACAGTCACACTTTGTGCCCCTGCGCTACGACTGACCTCTTGATACATAATATATTTGTATCCTGTAATTACTGTGCCTATCAATTTCTACGTAAAATCTTTCTAGCCATTTAAAATTATTTTTTATCTACAACGAGTGCATTCATTAGGAGCGTGTGCGTGCGGTGAATGACCGACGCATATCGCACGGAGTGTTGCGCTATGTCGATAATTGTTTATCGATAAATTGCATCACAATGGTTTGGTCATCTAAAATAAATTTACATATATAAAAAAAATAAAACCACCATATATATAAATATAATTATGAGTAAATAAAGCTTTAGAACAAAATTATAAAATATGTACATTTCTTTCGCCCGTCATTTTATTATTAATTTTGTACTTTTTAATTGTTTATAAAATATTAATAAATAATATTTAAGTGAGCAACCAAAATAATACAGACATTTAACTGCTAAATAATCTAAATAAATTGAGTAATTAATTAACTACCCAAAACAATTTAAAAATAGATATTAATTCTTTTTAAAGTTAGTAAGATTTTTCATATCCAATCATGAATGATGCAATTATCAGCAACCTTACTCTTTATACAATTTTCTTAGAAGAATATTGTTGATATTTTATACAATTTGAAATATAGGTAAGTGGAATATCAATAAATCTTTTCACCTAATCAGTGGTTTACACGATTGTAAAGTTGTAAACTGGTCCCTTATGTCCAATTAGCCAGTAAGTGACAGCGCGAGATAAAAGAGATTACAACATAAAAAATAATTATTTACCTTGCATAACCATCGGTTTAAATTATTATTTAAACGTAGTAAAAGTTAATGTAACTCTAAATAAATATTGAAAATTGTTATAATGTGAATTCGCGCCTCTAAAAAATGCCTCTTTTCAGAGCTCAGCGCTCTTATTGGGAGCTGGAGGCTGATCATAGTTTTATCCTAAATATATTTTTGAAACTGATGTGGTGCAGGGGCACAAGGGATGAATTATTATTTCTCAATATTTTTATTTCTTCACTCTGGCATAACATGACTACTTTAGTCCGTCTTTCACTTTCTACCTATTTCTTACACATTGCTGACGGATCCTTATCAACCGATAAGGATCACTATTATAAAATTATTTTAATGCTATAATTTTCACATGTAGTATATTTTTTATGATAATTTGACACAGGTCTTACTAGAATTAAATAAAAAAACTGAATAAGTAACTTCCGTGAGAAGATATATTCCATTGTTATAACTTGTTATGTAAAATTGAAATTACTACATAATGCCGGTCAAGTCAATTACATATCAATTTCTATGCATTAGTTTATAAGAGAAAAACTAAAAGATCTCATTAACGAGATGCTCAATTAAATTAATTAATAAATTCAAATCAATATAATACTAATATCTTAAAGTAAACAAAAGCCACCATTGCAAATTGTATATATTCACCCATTTATTTTTTTTATGTTTAGCGTACTTTTATTAGGTAACTAACCTTGCAATATATACCGACGCTATGAATTATTTTAGATTTTTTTTTATTTTCGCTCGAATTAAAAATAAGCAGAGAGATTTCGATCGACAAAACAAAACCACATCACTAAATGCTCAGTAGAAATAAAAGCAGTCATAATATCCGTGCACGTGTGTGATAAGTTGGTTAACTCAAAACCTATAACGTCTGCATTTAGCCTCGAGTGCTCCATTCAGCTTGGGTGAATGGAAAGCTCTCCACTTTTGACCTGTTATTATAAAAATATTATCTTAAACTTATCTATAAGTGATATATAAATACTGTATTTTTATTCTGTCAGATTTTATTATTGTTTCGAAGACATAAATCTAGGAAATGCCTTTCAATCCACACACTAAAATATCAAGTAGTAATACGAGTTTGATAATAATATAAAAATTAAAATAATAATTACTTTAAAATCTCTAGTGTGTTTCCGTCCATTTAGGCACATTATATACTAAAAAAAAGTATCTCAGCACCGCCCTTTTCTATCCTAAACTGAAGAATCTACTGTGTAAAGATTGCCAAAAACTCAAGGAGAGTGGGATTTGAACCACAAATACTGCATGTACTAGTCACTATATTGAAAATTATAAACAGTGTGATAACGTCTATTGTTTGAAATGTTAAATAAATCGAAAAATCGAAAAGCCAGTGGTATAAGGGGAACGGAATATCTTAGCACTAGGTTCCCTTTGCCATATATTATAAAAAAATACTAACAAATACCTGCTACATCATTTAAGTAATGCAAAAAAAACAGGCTAATTATGTAAATCAAACCCAGTACCACCCACCTTCTTCGCACACCTTCATTAGCAAGTAATTAATCACAGTGACCTCTTGCGCTACTTTTACTGAGGAAAGAAACAGTAACATTTATTAAACTTTATTGAGAAATTATGACTACTTTTCTGGTATATATGTTAATTACCTATATAGATATTTTTAAACATTAATAAGCAAATAGAAAGAGTAACTTTCAGTCTATTATACATCATTAATGTATATTTTTCAATTACTTAAAAAAAAAACTAAAATGAATTCTAATACGTTTTACGATTTGCTATTTTGTCATATTTATGTAAATAAAAATAACTTACACATAGTTTTATATTTTTTTTGTACTAAATAGAAATTGATGGGGAGTTATTGTTTATCTTCGGCATAATAGTTTCTCTCTCTTTCTCTTTACGTCATTCCATGTTTCACTCCTAATTTTTCTTTTTGGCAAGGCAACTCTTTCATTTTCATTAGCTTTATTATATTTTAATTATATTAAAAAAAAGGGCTGTCGTTATATGTCTCTTGTTATATAATAATTAGCACTAGCCACTTGAACTCAATACTTAACATAATAACACATTAAGAAAGCAATTCATGAAGTATTATTGAGAACCAATTATTCCACAAACCTATTTCCAATCTAAGCCACAATCAGCACTAAACAATCGTAACAACGTGTACGCTGGTTAAGCGAACGTTCAATCTAATCTGAATAGTTATATCTAGATGACCTACTTTGAAATACTAGGACTAACCGCAGTTAATAGATTGTGAACTTTATTACTTTGATTCTTTAGTTTATTACAAAAAACCAAATAAATCAGGTTCACGCTGTATTCCGCACACTAAAGGGTAGGCAGAGGGAACCTAATGTTAAGACACTCCGTTCCCCACTTTCTGCCGTATTCGGAGGCATTGTGTGTTGAGTAGCAGAACTCAACGCCGCGCTTGTACTCGACACCAGAGCGAAGAAATGAAAAAATAAATTTAAGTAAATATTTCATCTCTTTGAGTGAGGATCGAACCCACAACCAGTCGGTTTTAAAGTCACATTTTGTGCCCCTGCGCCACGAGTGGGCTGAAGTTTATTAGAGTTTTTTTTTTATTTTACATATTTCTCTCATTTAGTAATGTTAAAAAAAGAACCTAATGGTAAAACATTGTATATTTCACTCTCCGCCTATTTTCATTTTCGTGTAGTACCTATTATAAAACCTAATTTTACGGACAATATAACCTTCACATTTTTAGTAAAAATAATTTGTGTGTATTTGTTTTCTACTTAAGTATATCTGGAAATATATTTTATCATACTATGGATAGTAATGGCCGTATATCCATCAAATATTATACGTATTAGTTAGTTCTTCTCTTTCTATCTAATATCAATCCATAAAAAAAGCACACTCAGTATTTACTTGATAAAAAACAAACCAAAATATGTAAGTAAGTAAGTAATGTAAGTAACTAAATATGTAAGTTTCCAAGATCAATCAACATTTTTTCATTAAACATTTGTTTTCGCATTCATTCTCATATTATGAGATAAAAACGCGAGACGAACTGTAATTTGTTTATAAGGCGGCATATAAAAAAGTAACAAAACGCCGGGACATCCGTTGCACGTGGCGTCTAATACAATATTCATATATTTACAAGACATTCAATGAAGACGGTTATTGTATTGTTATTAACATCACCATAGGTTTGTATATGGCGAATTAATATAGCCCACGTTCACTGTGAATAACAATAAAATTATTTATATTACAAACTAAAAACGCTTTTAGCAAGTATTTTCTTTTGTATGACAATATATTTTATTATTTTTGGGAAAGCCACTAGTAGTACAGTCTAGCGTTTTGTAAATTTTTTAAATATACGGAATTTAAGTGGCTAGAGTACTCGCACGATATCAAAGAAATATGGGCTTTTATACAAGGTAAACTTAAATATAAAAAGACAAGTAAATAAAACACGTGTAGTAAAATTACAATAACTTCTCAGTAGTGACACATCGCGACACGTCGTGACACAAAGTATCATTAGCATATTGCATTCAAAAGGTCAGCGGTATCGATTGGATGCAATCAGAGCTATAACATAAATAAAATGCCTTCGGCTTGCTTCACCTAGAGGTTCGCTTTGGCTTCGCCCTTATGATCGCGATACGATCAATCCAAACAAAATTTAAATGTAAGGAAGATATGAGACTTACGAGTAAATGAAACTTTATTAGTTATGAATATACATAAATGTTCTCTCAGTAAAAATCAAACTCCCAACTATCGCGTGTCCTTGTCAACAGAATCAGCTGGCCAGGTTAACTTCAAAAATCATAATCTAACTAAGATAGAGACAATAAGACAGAATTCCGTAATATTTGTCTTATTTTATATTATAAAATATATCACAATCGAAGTTTTGCAGTAAGTGGCATGGTGACTGTCAAGGACAGCGTAACGTATGGGATAACATAGAAATAAACAAATATTATAATAATGTCATAATATAAAAAATATATTTACATTTATATTATATACAAAGGTACAAGAGCATGTTCTCTCATTGTTGTTGTCTATTTTTTTTTCTTTGAGCTTATTACGTAAAACTTATGTCAGTCAAAATTAATACTTATTTTTTTAGTGTCACGCTGTATTCCGCTCACAGCAGGCACTCCTCATTTTCCGCTCAACGATATGCCATCAGGGCAAAGAAAATGGAAGGGAATCGAACCCACAACCTGTCACGTTTACAGTCACTTTGTGCCCCTGCGCCACGACTGGCTTCAATACTTAATTAAATTAAATATTTGTCTGTTTTGGATTAAAAAGAGATTTATTGTATATTAGAATAAGAAAATAGGGGATCCCTCTATTAGTATTAATATTTTTTTTTTGTGTAGGAAAAAATGCTCTTTTAAAAATATACTAAAGCTAAGATTAAAGACATCGATAGTACGCGTAACGGTAATTGAGCATCACTATGTCAGTAAAAGCGGCCGGTTAACCAAACAAAGATATCGTATTAACTTTCTTAGGCATGTGTTTTACGAGAACACGATGTGTACCATGTGTAATCTGTTCATTTGCTTTATTTTCAGATGAGAGAGATAAGGGGGCGGAATAATTAATTCTCGTAGTGTAAAATTTAATTTGATTGATGGTAGTATTATATTTGTAAACAAAACAATTTTAATGTTTAATTGTTTCTCGAATATTTTATTCATACAATTTCTTTTCGAATCTAGTTACACCCAATAAGTATTATATTATCCATATTATGTATACTTGTTAAATAAGATATAGGATTTCTGTAATTAAACCTTTGTTTAAAACAATTTCAACTAAAAAAAGACAACTGTCAAACTACGCGCCCTTTTATTATCAACATAAACATAGCTAACATAACTTGAGACAGAGATAACTATACACTTTCTTATAAAAAAAATATTTCTATCTCATTCTAAATTTATTTTAATACACATATAGCGTCTGAATTCCAAGGAAGGATAAAGTTAGAGAATGGCGGGTGGTTTGTCCGAAATATCAAGCGCGTTGGTCGCGAGACGAAAATATTTCTTTAATTACAAAGGATTATACAGACGAGACGATTTTGTTCTTTTTATTCATTTGTTTTGCTTCTTTAAATTTAATTTGATTTAAATTATGTATATATTTTTACATTAAAAATCGTCATTTAAACTATTCTTTGTAATAATCAAGCTTACGTAACAAATCTATGTAAAAAGTTTTACATGCTTTCATAAAAAGTTCTAGGTTATAATAACAGTTTTAAATATATATATATATACACAATTATAACATGTCATAAGCAAAAATATTTCAAGAAAAAATCTTATAGTAGTGAAATATTCGTGATTTTTGAAACAACAACGAGCGAAAAAATAAAAATAAGTAAATTATAAAGGGGAAATTGAAAATAAAACGAAAAAGTGTTTAGACTATATGTTATACATAATATCTAAGTATAATATTTTTGAACGGTTTAAAAAAATAATTATAGATAGTTTTGGGCGTCGAAAATTTTAAATTAAATTTTCAAAACATGAATTATGTTACTTACCTAATTTTAAAATTGTTACGTCTCACCTTAAATTCATAAATAACTCAAACGCCATAAAATATACAGCAAAAAAGATGATTCCGATCATATATAGCCTATTACACCATAAAATAAATTATATCTATCCAGTAGTAAGGCAGTAAAACTAATAAAAGTAATCCCAAACCCTTAAATATCGGATGTCTTGTAAATTGATAGTAAGTTTAGAATTTTATTTCGAGCCACCCGCCGCGCTTTCACACTGCAGCAAATTACCTGGGAACAAAAAAATTATGAATTAGTTAAAAAATGTCGTAAGCTCGATTGACTTTTAATGAAATAGAAAATATATTAATATAGAGTCGATCGTAGCGCTTAGCGCTCCGTTCTTTAGGTACTTTGCTAGAAATAATATGCAAAGCTACATTTTATCAAATAGTTAAATTAAACTTATCTATGAGGCCAGTCGTGGTGCAAAAGGCACAAGCGTGGATCCGTAGACGCAACATGTTGTAGGTTCGATTCCTACTCGAGAAAATTAAATATTTTATATTTTCATTACCTCTTACTGAGCAATAGAATGTAAATGATAATAAATTTATTATAACCTTTCCATATATAGAATCCAACCTACAACTATCTAGTGACTGCCGCATTACGCCAAAAATATAAGTCTAAAAAATCTATGATATATGCACTAATATAATAAAGACGAAGAGTTTTTTTGTTTACGTAAACCGTCTCATCAACTACAGGTTTAAATTGAAAAAATATTTTTGTATAGTACATTTATCGATGAAGCTTATAGGTACATCACGTTAATCGTTAAAAGCGTCATCAATTCCTTATATTGCAATATAGTCGAATACGGAGTCGATTTTAACTATTCCAATCACACATGTTTTACACGAAATCCATAAAAAACGAAGGCCAATAATAAAAAAACATATGCGTACATGACAACGCAACTTTAAAAGTTTAACAGGTACCCTTTAATTTATTTTATCTGTTTTCTGTCGTTTACAGTTTACGGCATATTGTGGTAGAAAATGTAAAAGTATCAATTTTCTCCATTCTATATAACTTAGTATAAAACAAAGTCGCTTCCGACTAATATTTGCTTAGATCTTTAAAACTAAATGATTTTGGACAAGAAAGATTCAACTAATGGCCAGAGTGTTTAAAGATAAATATTTATTATAGGTATATGATGTATGACGACTATAAGAAACACTAGTGACCGGCACTAACTTTTTATAAGCTTTTATTTAACTTCTCAATTTGTATTGAGAGTTCAGTTCTGATGACAATGAAATTACATATCATTGATATTGTTGTTAATACAAAATAGCGAAATACAATTTTTTTGCACAAACTACCTAACATGGGTATCAGTTTAAAAGGTTGATTTGTAAAATACAATAAGTTACTACGAAATGTGTAAAAGCTTGCTTTTTGATACGATTTGATTATTTTTTTAATTATTATTTAATTGTTAATTGTGACACGTCAGAATCTTGCTTTTTGATACCATTTGATTGTTTTTTTAATTATTATTTAATTGTTAATTGTGACAAATCAGAATCAAGTTTCAGTGCTATGAATAACTATAAAAATACTTATTTAGAAAACGTATAAAAACTTGAACGTAGCGGGACTCGAGCCCGCGCCTCCTGGAAATCGACCAGGCGCTCTGACAACTAAGCCATACGTTCTGATCAAGCTACGTCGAAATAACAACATACCGTTGCCATTAAGACACTTCCAGGGCCCACTTTCCGCCGAATTCTGAAGGCATTGCGTGTTAAGTAGCGGAACTCAACGCCGCGCTTTGCCTAGTATCAGGGCGAGGAAATGAAAATATAAAGTCGCATTCTTTTGTAAACAGTAATCATATAATATGTTTAGTTTTGATGTTATATTACAACTCAATGTGGTATACTTGTTCTAGTTAGCACGGGCTCGATTGCGTTTCCTGTTTCCCCAGTTATAATTTTGCGCTAAAAAGTGGAAACAGTGTAAAAGTATTTATGCTCTTGAAGCTCAGTTCAAACTTGCCCGGTGTATTTTTTTTTCTTGTTCTATTATTATTCTACGATTTATGTCCTCCATATCGCATACATTGCCGAAAAAATAGAGGGATAGTAGTAGACTATAAAAAACTAAAAAAAGAAGTTATTGAAAAATAATTAAAATAATTAAAGTTGTTAAAAACAAAAATATTTGAAATAATATATTCCTATTTTATATAGATTTAAAAGAGTGATTGAAGTAAACATACATACCTATTACCAATTCAAATATATCAGATAACTAAATTTATTTCTATTACTTGTAACACAAAGGTAAAGTCACGTTGAAGCTGTTAAATGTGACAATTGTATACTGATTATACAACTTGACTTCATTCTATCACGCCCGGTCTCCACCGCGAGCGGAACGGACCCATTAAGGACTACGTTGAACTCGCAAGAGTAAACTGCGTACTACTTGTATTTCCACCAATAAATAATATTGGGCGGACAAAACCGAGAAAGCGGAGAGTTGAAATGAACTCGCTCAGATCTTGGGAGCCGAAAAAAGTAATTATAAAATATAAGTAAGTTCTTTTCCGGTGAACATATAAACCTATTTGAATTTGTATATGCCTCGGTAGTGCTATACAAAATTAATATTAAATTATTCATAAAATTTGATATATTTTATCTTTTTTATTTATGTCGTCTAGAAGATTTTAATTGATTATTGCGCGCAAAATGAAATAAATATTGCATTTCTATCTGAAACCGAATCAACGCTAAGAGAAAGGAAAAATAATTTAAAAAATCTGATATTTCCCGATAATAGTTAACAAATATATGATGTCTAAAATTATAAAAATGTAATTTTTGAAATAACATTTTTATAATTTTAGTCATCGTACATTTGTTTTTTAGTGTTGTAAATATTGTTGTTGAAACATATGAAGGACGACGTAGTTAGTTAAATTAGCATAACTTATACTTGTATTGTAAGGTAGCGAGAGCAACTGCAAGCTATACAAAATCTCTATGACAATATGAAATTTTATATGAAAATCATTATAGCTTATAAATACATTTTTCAAATATTCAAGCGTAAATACATTTGCAAATTAAAACACAGAATAAAAAATTTAAAACAATTTCATGAAGCTCATAACCGCAAAACAATACGTAAATAAAAATAAGCGCATCTTTGTCACGGTGACACAAAAATGCAAATATGGCGGCAAAACTGAAAGTGTTGTCAGTCGTAAAAAAACAAAAATAATGTTGCCAGCATTGTATTATGGGAGGTAAGAGAATAATTTTGTGATTTTATCGCTGAAAATGCCCTTTGCATACTTATTATATAAGGTTTATGTAACACGTGCATGACCTTCTATTATGTTTACAGTTTGTGTATAATGTAAGAATGCTTTTTAAGTGGGGCGATTACTGATTAGAGTAGCTTAGTTGATTCATTGTTCCTAGTAAATATTCTTGTCTGTTATAAATGCTTTATACTGAAGAGCCTAATGCAAAAAACGCTGTTATATAAATTTAAATTAAAGAAAAATAAGCAAAACAGGTATAGCAATATTAAATTAAACGTATTTCTCAACTCCGTGGATAAGAAACTAAAAGAGTGATACTTCTATAGGAGCCCTTCCGTGTTATTAGCCAACACAGTAGTTGCAACATTCTTGCTGTATATTTGCGGGAATCAAACACGTGACCTCTTGCGAAATATCCTGTACCTGTCATACATTAGCCACAATACTGCCCATTTATTTGAAATATTCTTATTAATCCGGTCCAAGCAGTCTATTGCAAGAACGTAAACTCTATGACTGCAATCATAATAATAGAACCTTAAAAGGAAATTGAAATGTATACTACTTTTACTTATATTTGATAACAGAAATCGAATATCATATGGGACGATTAGCTATTGCAATACACTAACAATCTAACTTAACACGATGCATGGGTTCGTATCTAAAACGGGGAAATGTTTTATATTATAAAATTAAGATTTTTTCCCTTGATAGATAAGTGACGAAATGAATTTAATAAAGTAATATTTTAATTAAGAAATAAATATTCATTAAATTGATACAAAACATTTAAGTTTAGGCCAGTCGTGGCGCAAAGGCAAGGCGTAACTGTAAATGTGACTGGTTGTGGGTTCGATCCACACTTGAGGAAGTGAAATATTTATTTAAATTTATATTTCCATTTATTCGCTCTGGTGTCGAGGCAAAGCGCGGCGTTGATTTCCGCCACTTAACACGCAATGCCTCCAAAATTCGGCGGAAAGTGGGCCACGCAGTGTCTTACGCTTGGTTACCTCTACCTAGCCTGCTGTGTGCGGGATACAGCGTGTGAATCTAATTTATTTTTATTTATTAAATACGTTATATTTATACTGTAAACATATTAAAATATACATTATATTAATATATCTCAATTTAAATAAAAAAATAGCTGTACCTACAAGTAATTACTAGTACAAAAACACCTTAAGTGCACCGTCGACCGTATCACATACATCTCGCGTGCAGAATTACATTTGTTATCAGTCACGACGAGATAACGATAAGGAATAAGGACATTGCAATACAGACACCTTTCAAGTAAAGCTTGGCTTAAACTACCTTTAAATCAAAACTTGTTGAAGTGTTCGAGTTAAATATAATTGTAATTTATGTAGAAATATCTTGTATTCTGTACTTAACATTTGATCGGTGACTACGACTGGAAAATCATAACAAAGAAAATATATTGTAAAGTTATAAATTATAACATTAAACCTTTATGGTTCTCGCGACGTCACTCAGAGAAATTACTTTAGAGATTTTTTTGTTATTTTCCCCCGGCAAACAGAACGACCTCACAGTATGCTTAAAGTGACCGAAAAGTTCTTATTGCCCACTCCTAAAAATACAGTAAATGAATGAAAATAATAATTTACTTGACGAGTGTGGAGAGAAAAACGGAAATATTATTGAAACATAAACAAGAAACAAAACGAATATACCCACAACGATTGTGGTTGCCACATATTAAATTCATTATTATATAATACATATGTTAAATATTAATATTAGCGCAATATTAGTTATGTCAATATTTTTGATATCACTAGTACAATTTCATCATCGTACAAAAATACGGGTATATGCGTCTAATAGTAAATAAATACTTCCGCTAAATAATATTTAGCAAATTCAATGCTGAATAGGTGCGGAAATATCAAATTCTAAAACTTTTGCAAATGCATTTATGAACTTGGTGTTTAGTTTAAAATAAAATAATATATATTTTTAAAATATACACTAATTACATTAGAGCATTTTAATACGTAAATTAAATTTAAATATATTTGATGCACAGAAATTTATCTTCGATAACCTGAAACTGGTAACCTAAAACTATGAATATATTGGTTACTCGTGTTTTAATACTCAATTACCACGCAATGTCCTTTCCCGAAATGCTTGAGGTATGTGAATCACAGAATAAAATAATGCTATACGAGTATTTTTTTCGAAATTAAAAAAAACAAACATAAAAAATAATACCTCCATGTGCATAATTACAAACAGTAAACAACAATTACAATTAGGCAACGACCGGTTTCGTCGTGTCACAGTGAAAGTAATCGGATGACAGCTGTCAACGTCACTTCCATATCGCTTTAATGAAAGTTGCACCAAAATGGATGCAGCGCATGCTTATAGGGTGTCACTATACAAATAACAAGTGTATTATAATTATATTTACATTACGTTACAAATTTATAAAAATATATATTAATAATATAAAAATATATTTTATTACTTTTACTAAAATATCAAATATGGAAGAAGAGAAAGAAATAAGTTTAGTTTATAGTAATGTCTCTTTGTGTATTAATTTTTAATATAAGCAAAGAAGTATGGATTTCATTATATTACATTTCAGGTAATAGTAATAAAAGTCTATACTTTTTTTTTATATTTTTAAGTAATTTTTAATTGATCAATTGTTATACTAGTCGCCCGTTTAGAGATTAGCTGTCTAACACACGAAGACACTTCATTTTAATTTCTTTTTAATAATTGCCTTGTATTTGTGTAAACAATAAATGAGCTAAATGTAAATATTTTAGAATTTAGAGCTTAAAGTTACGTATCGCTACGCTTACATTCGAGAACTGGTCCAAACATAAAATCATAAGCAGTCATCAATATAATTTGAGCGGATTACATCACTTCTGTCATTGAACTTGATTTCAAAACCAATAGATATACGAATAAAAGCTTTCAAAAACGGAAACCTTTAAAATGGTCATCACGAAGAAATTTAAATAATAGCGTAGATTCAATTATAGGAACCTTTATTATATTTTTTTTATATGTAGAAAGATTCTTTTAAATATTTATTTCTTGTCTTTAACATTATGATCATGCAGAAATAAAATTAATTATAGGGTAACGTAAAATTAAAAAAAAATTACACATATTTTAAACATTGTGGCCATCACGTCGCAGAAAACAGCGATTGACGGTAAACGTGACGGTTGTGAGTTTGATCCCAACTGGAGGGAATTAATTATTTTTATTACCCCATTATGGTAAAACAAAGCGTGATGTTGAACTCTGCCGTTCAATTCGTATTCGGGATATTAAATATGCAGAAAAAAGATGATGGGATATCATAGATATCTACACGTATGGTGAATTATAACAATTTTATGAATTTACCGATATAATGATTAATTTTTTAGCCTCTCGCTGAATACCGCACATAACAGGGTAAATAAGAGGGACTCTTTGAACCTAGTGTTAAGACACTTCCATTGCCGACTTTCCGCCGAATTCTGGAAGCATTGCGTGTTGAGTGACGGAACTCAACACTGCGTCGCTTAATGTAATCATTCTTATTCACAAAAAACCGTAAGCTCTCGAATGTTAAACGCCTGTTGAATAATAAGCCTAAATTGTACACAAAGATCTCGTACGAGACGTATCAATTCACTTCAATTTGATATTGCTTTCTCCATTTTAGACGTGATGCAATACGCTATTCTGTGATTGTTCAGATTTTATTGATGTTGGTTGTATTACACACTTTTTTTATGATACTGTGTCGTTGCTAGGTTGTCTTGAATAAATTCAATGTTCGTACAAGCTTTCTTTTTATTTTTTAGTTTTACGCTGTGCCTCGCATATAGCAGGGTAAATGAAGGGAACCTATTGGTGAGACAATCCGTTCCTCCGTAATTTCCACTTAAGTTAATTAAGAATAAAAGAGTTATTAAGTTAAAAGTTTAACGCTGAGCTTTCTTTTTTGAGTCTTGCTACCAGAATGAAGAATGAAAAATATTCATTCACCCGAGTGGGAATCGGACCCACAACCGTTGCCTTTACAGTCAGTATGCTGCTGGGTCATAACTATCTTTTATAGCAATATCGCATTTTTAAATAAAAGGCGTAGGTAGTACTATAATAGCACCATTTAACCATTTTTACCACAAAAAAATACAGTGACAAGATTTTTGAACTTATATTATTTAATATAACATAATATAATATATTTTTTATAGGACATGCAGGAGTAACAACTCCTGCATGTCCTATAAAAAATATAGCTTTCTATTATTTCTCTTTTCTTTATTATTTCTACTGTTTAATTTTTTTCCCAAATTATGCTAATATCACAAAACATCACTAGCCACAGATAAAATAAAATATATACAGATTAAAATATATGAGCGCTATTGCCACAGATAAAATACAAAATCAAAATAGAGAAAGTCCCAGCCATATTGGAGTGAATTGATACATCACACGAGCTTTTGTAACGAGATTAGACATTGTTATCTAACAGCCGTGAAACACGATGCGTCCACTTTAAACTACTCCACTATTTTTAACAAGCTGTCGTATAAAAGGGGATTTGATCAAATTGATTTTTTATTAAGTTCAGACACTTAAAAGTTTCGAAAGTTGAGAATGGATAGACTTTTGTTGGAGGTGCTGTGGTGTCATAACAATATTACAAAAATGTTGCTTATCCCTTCTATTTAAGTATGGATTATGGGAAAAGCTTACTTTTAAATCACAATCATATATCTCCAAATACATCTGAGAAATCATAAAAGATAATTTCGTTTATTTTTATTCAATCTTTATAGAGTAGGTATATTAAAAACGTAATAACACAAAATTTTGCTAAAACGTGTTTAAAATGGAGTTGGTATTTTTTGACTACACATAGAACAACTAGTGATAAAGCACTCTGTTTCTTTTAAATTTCATGTTAGATGATGATAACTAACGCTAAGCTTAATCGGATCATACTAAATATAAAAATGAAAATTAATTTTAAATATAAATAAAAAAGTAATCGACCTTTTTCAACAATATAAAATAGACAGATTTTATTATGGAAATTAACTTGCAACCTTTATGAACGCATTTTATGTATGGATGTGATAAAAAATGGACGCGTCTACTATATTAAAAATTAAACTGTCCGACTGCAGACTGAGTAAATACGGCGCGTTCGTTACTGACTTTTAAAACGATATTAAAAAGTTTCCTATGAAACTCTAGAGCTGAATGTAAATTAAAATATAGTGGTTAACCGGTCTTATTTCGCAGTGAAATATTACTTTCGTCGGTCGTTTATTAGTAAGTTATTGAGAGAAAAGTGTTTTTAATCATATATAAAACACGTCTTTAATATATAAATATGGTAGCAGCCTCCTTATATCTACTCACTTAATAACTGCAGCTTTTGTTTTGATTTCCGACGAGCAAAAATGCTTTTTTTATGTTTAAGATTACATTTTTTTTCTATTTTCTGAATACGCAGAGATGGAGACAAAAAAAGTGCCTAAACAAACAAACTGTTCTTAATCGGCGGAATATCAAACTTCAAAATAATGCTGCACTTCGTATTTATACGGAGTTAGCACAACAAAAAAAATATAAAATATATTTTTATACCATTACTTCATTTGACTTCCAAACATCGTATTAAGTCCGACTCGTTCTAACTATACCAAGATAGACTCACTACTCCAAACTGAAAACCGTATGATTTTAATCAGCTTCACGCTGCATCCCGTACACAGCAGAGTAGGCGGTATGAATCTAGTGTTAAGATGCTCCGTTCCGCATTTTTAGCCAAATTCTGAAGGCACTGTGCGCTGAGTGGCGCAACTCAACGCCGCACTTTACCTGGACACCAGAGAAAATAATGAAAATATTAAATATTTCATTTCCTCGAGTGGGGAATCCACAAGCAATCGCGTTTACACTTGTGCCCCTGCTCTACGACTGGTTTTAATCATATTATAAAAAATCTTACTTATCCAAAACCTACACCTAATATCCTAAGCACAAAGTATGCATCCTATAATAACATTCAGCTTATTTATCAAACACCTTTTCATTTGCAAATTGGATTCTTTCTATTCTACTACTACTGACCTTTAACAGAAACTTCTAGAAGTAATTATCGCATAAGATACTAATATTATTTTAACTTCCGTCCGTTGCGTAAGTAGTCAATTATTTAGATGCGTATTCGACACGAGGCACGAACTGACAGTAGCAATTTAACAAGCCCTAATCACACCTCAGTACAATCGAGATGAAAAGGCCTTACCAGCCGGTATCTTATCGGACTGTTAAGTATTGGTTGTTTAAACGTACACTTATTGATTGGAATACATCGATATGATGTTTCCTGAATAAAATGATTGTAGTATAGAGTCTTGAAATGAAAATGACAATGCTCAGAAATTTATTGCAATCTAAGACAAGAACTCTTATTTTATATAATTGTACTTTTTCGGAAAATAATGTTAAATATGTCAATATATGCAGAAAGACTAGACAAGGCCGTCGTGGAGCAAGGACACAAGGGTGAGACTGTAGCACGACGGTTGTGGGTTCGGTCATTTTCATTTCTCCGCTCTGGCACCCACCACGCAATGCCTCGAAAGATTCGGCGTAAAGTTGGGGACGGAGTGTTTTAACACTAGGTTCCCTCTGCCTACCCTGCTAAGTGTAGAATACAGCGTAAAGCTGACTATAACAAACTTTCATTGTCGATATTTAAAAAATTGTAAATACTTCTTTATTTATTGCGCCAAATGAGCGCAATATGCAGCAATATCTTCGCATTCCGCTATCATTAGATATAGATGTTTTTTTTTTGTTTAAATCCTTTAAAATATTTCCTAATAAAATTTGTGGATTTCAGAGACAGAGAAAGAGAGTGTTAGAGGTGAACGTACTTAAGTGTCAAAGTTTTTTGAAAACCCGTTATGTGATTAGGTACAAAATACAAATATACAAAAAGTTTTAAGCAAACATAAAATATATTTTTAAGCAAATGAAGTCATATAAAAAATAAATAATAATATCTTAGCCATATATAATGGCTTCGTTTAAGATTATATTTTATAAACATGCTACATGATGTAATAATCAATATCTTTAATTTTAGTACATTCTTATATAAAACATAAAATATAGTACTCGTCAGTTTGGAAGTCAACTTCGACAAACTACTAAGACAACTAATAAAAATATTTAATGATTTACATATAGTTGATTTCCTAGTGAGGAGAGGAAATATTTACTTAAATTTATATTTCCATTTTCTTCGCTCTGGTGTCGAGGTTCAGCGCGGCGTTGAGCTCTGCCACTCGACACGCAATGCCTCCAGAATTGGGCAGAAGGTGTAGAAGGGAGTGTTTTAACTCTAGGTTCCCTCTGCCTACCCTGCAGTGTGCGGGATACAGCGTGAAGCTGATTTTATTTTATCATTTGCTAGTGAATCAAGAATCAAAGCTGTGGCTTGACCTTTTCCTCAGAAAATGGCGATAGGTAGAGAATTATATTGTAAAATTCAATTAAACGAGCAAAAATGCAATTCCTGATCCACAACTTGAATTGAGAAAGTAACTTTATGTAAAAACGGTAATTATTTAACTTGTAAGTGAAGGAAATTTACATTATCATTAAAGTTAGAAAACATATAATTATTATCAATATTAATACATATAGGTATGCATATAATAATTATTACATCAGCAATGTGAATTGCCAAAATACATTAAACAGCTTTCTACTTTATGACCGAATGCAAAAATATTTTAAAAGTTTTTTTTTCTTCAAATAAATCATTGTGAAAGTAAAATATATAAAATGTCATAAAATTTATTTCATATATAAATAATAATAAAAAATATACTCCTACCAAATATATGTTTTTTTGAATAAATCTAATCGAGTAGCTTTATAATAATAATCATCTTAACAAAACTTTCACACAGCCGTTTAGAATTTTCCTGACAATTAATAGTAATTAATAAGGTTTTAATAAATATCAAAACGGTACGCGTACAAATCCTAATTTAAATGGGTAATATATTAAAACAATATTCAATTGGTGTATTTTTGTTATAATATTAAAAGGGCGGCCGTATATTTTTATAAGCAAAAAAGAAGATCAAAAACAGCATTCTTGTGTATTCCTTTTAAATTTTAATCTGGTATCATGTATGTAAAATTATAATAATTATAACGCAACAGAAACTGGTATAATGAATAAAGACGCACTTGGCTGTATCCAGCATATTCATTTCATTCATCTCCGCTGTAGGCGGACTAGTTATATTTTAAGGCAAAGGTACAGCATGTTATAATAAATTCATGAATATGTTATGAATTTATAAGTTTCCGTTAAAAGTTGAAATCATATTTTATAACTAGCGGCCCCCGCGCGGCTTCGCCTGCCTGAACGATATCATTATTTATCTATTATTATTTAAGTATAATAAGGTAAAATGGTCAGTCATTTTACTATAGTTATTTATACTGTAATTTTTTTTTGTTTTAGCTTCACGGTGTATCCCGCACATAGCAGGATAGACAGAGGGTCACTGCGAACCCAGTGTTAAGACACTCTCACGTTCGTCGTTTCTTTTAAGAAACTTCCTTTCCATCGAATTCTAAAGGCGTGTTGAGTGGCGGAACTCACTGCTGCGCTTTGCCTCGTTACCAGAGCATGAAAATGAAAATATGAAATATTTCATTTCCTCGAGTGGAAATTGAACCCATAACCTATCGTATTTATAGTCGCACACTTCTGCCCCTGTGCTACGACTGTACTAATTAATAAGAATTTAAATTTAAAGTAAGAAATGTTTTTTTATTTAAGCAATTTAAATTATTATTTTTTTTAAACGTCATTATAAAGGCACAGATAACATTAAATTCAACAAAATGTAGATGCAGCTGGTACATACGCACTTACGGTCGTTTCATTCAAGTCGGCCGTGGGCGGACCTGCACGGTGCGCGCCGCGCGGTTGAAACTTAACACCGTTCGTAAGAGCACAAACATATTGAAATTTTAAAACCTGCGTTTTAAATTATCAAATTTTTAATAGTCATTATATAACTGTTTCTATGCGTATTCATTTTTATGTATAGAAATTTGTGGAAAACTTATGCAAAATAGATAGTTTTTTTTATATGTCTTTAGTTAAATTAAGACTATTTGATATATTATGTATTAAAGTTTTTCATATCATTAGATAAATATAATTTGCAGATTGAACAATTTTGGGCCATAAATTGTAATAAAAAGGAAAGAAAAAATTCTATAAAATTGAATATAATTTAAAAGGTGTTTTGTAGTAAATAAGATAATGTACATGATAATGACCTACATTATCTAATTTACTACGAAACACGGTGAGAATTTGCCATGTAGTACTAAAATCATACTTCTAACTATTGAATAATTAATTTAAATATTTGAATTTTTGTTTACAATGGGAGTCAAATTTTAATCGTAATTCTCAAGTAACCACAAAGTAGGTAAAATTGTACATTTTAAACTTAATACATTTACACGTAAACGGTACTACTTAACCGCATTCGAACATTTATGTGTGAATCGTAAACGACAATTACAACAGATACTTGTACTGAAGATCTTACCGTTAATCTCAAATAGCTTTAACCTTTTCCCACATCCTTAAACACTTTAAAATGCTAAAAAAAAATCAAATAAAATCAGCTTCACGCTGTATCTTGCACACAGCAGGGTAGGCAGAGGGAGCCTAGTGTTAACACACTCCATTCCCCACTTTCTGCCGAATTCTGGAGGCATTGCGTGTTGAGTGGCGGAACTCAACGCAGCGCTTAACCTCGACACCAGAGCGAAGAAATGAAAATATAAATTTAAGTAAATGTTTCATCTCCTCGAGTGGGGATCGAACCCACAACCAATCCGTCTTAGAGTCACACCTCGTGCCGCTGCGCCACGACTGGCCACATGCTTAAAA
This sequence comes from Heliconius erato x Heliconius himera, assembly GCA_013421005.1. Taxonomy (NCBI): domain Eukaryota; kingdom Metazoa; phylum Arthropoda; class Insecta; order Lepidoptera; family Nymphalidae; genus Heliconius; species Heliconius erato x Heliconius himera. The sequence continues at coordinate 162,845 of JAATLQ010038642.1, forward strand.
AGAAACGAATTTCAGTGTATTTTAAATATGGCCAGAATATTTTTTGTCAATTCGTATAAAATACACATTTTTGATACTTATTAAGCAAAAAGCACAACTTTCCCTGGAGCGGTAAACATCACGCCCACACACGAGTACGAGTAGGTATATAGTAAATGCAGTGCCATTCATAACTTTGAAAATTGTGAAATAATCACGAGTTCTTGCCTCTTACTAGCATTCCTTACTCTAAGACGTAAAATGATAAATCCAATACTTTATATCTATACCGTTTTCTTAAAGTTAAAATTAACCCTATATATTTTTTTTGTTATGGGATACCCAGAAATAACTTACTTAGTACATCTTTCTTTTTCAGAATTTTTTTTTATCATCTTCACGCTGTATCCCGCACACAGCAGGGTAGACAGAAGGAACCTAGTGTTAAGACACTCCGTTCCCCACTTTCTTCCGAATTCTGGAGGCATTGCGTGTTGCGTGGCAGAACTCAACGCCGCGCTTAACCTCGACAGCAGAGCGAAGAAATGGAAATATAAATTTAAGTAAATATTTCACTTTCTCGAGTGGGGATCGAACCCACAACCAGTCGGTTTTGCAGTCACACCTCGTGCCGCTGCGAAATTATTCTGGCAATATATTTAAAAAGCAATTAAATTCGTTTATTTATTAGCATTTTAAAGTGTTCAAGGATGTAGTAGATATTTCTTTTTTTAGCTTCACGTTGAATCCCATACAAAACACAGCAATCAGAGGGAACCTGGGAGTCTAGTGTGAAGACACGTTTTTCACTTCCACTGAAGTCTTGAAGCATTGCGTTTTGACTGGCGGAACCGGACACATCGACTGGTTGTGGGTTCGATCCCCACTCAAGGAATGAAATAATTACTTAAATTTATATTTCCATTTCTTCGCTCTGGTGTCGAGGCTAAGCGCGGCGTTGAGTTCTACATTTGGCAGAAAGTGGGCAACGGTGTGTCTTAAACTAGGTTCCCTGTGCCTACCTCGCTGTGTGCGGGATACAGCGTACTTCCAACCGGAAGTACCCTATTAATTTCGATTCCCTTCATAGTGTCGAAATATGCGTTTTTTCGTCTTCTCTATCATTTTTTTTAAGTAATACCATAGACCGGAGTATATAGTTTGAATTTCAACTCCATATCTCCAAGCGTTCCTGAGATAAAGGCACTTGACAAACAGACAAACAGATAGACGGACGGACGGACCGATGGACAACAAAGCGATCTTTTAAGAGTTCCTTCTTAGAGGTACGGAACCCTAAAAAACGTAAAAACATCTTGAAAGAACTAACAATATATAATTACAATAGACTTCCTCTACGTGATAACTAACATAAGGCCGTTTGTTACGCTTATACTAGGTGTAACAGATAAATGTAATATCTGATTACATAGTGTTATTGAACGGTAGCTTACGTTTGTTTCTTATAGAGTATAAATCATTGTAGGTCATTTATCATACACGACACAGTATGATGTAACTGTATACATAATGCTTTTTAATGAGAATATAAATATTTAAGGTTCGGCGTTAGGTTCCACCTCCCAAATATAATATATTTTTTGTATGATGGGAAATCGTTATCGTGACATGACAAAACATTTCTTTTAGGTTTTTATTTCATTCTAAGTTTAATAGAAGTGTTGTTTAATAGAAGATACTTAATCTTGCAGAAAAGAATAAAAAGTATCTTTACAATGAAGTCTCTTTTGGCTGAGTATTCGAGTTAGTCGGTACTACTACATTACCAATATGCGGAAAAAAGGGTTCTATGTATGATTGCCTTGTGTTATATTTGATAAAAAATAAATTGGATATGAATTTATATTCATAGAATCTTATCAAATTAAAGGATTTTAAAAAAGTATCAATTATTTTACTGCACATGGGATTTTTTTTTAATAGATTACTAGGACTTAGTGGTGATGATTATATTTTATGATACTACTTCTTGTCTTGCCTTTGTATGTTTAATTAGAAGTGGTAAATAAAAATAAAATTTAGGATACCTCCTTAGGTTTAAAAAATCACTCTGTCTTGAAATCATTATCCACATAGTTCTAATAAAAAATATATTATACATAAATCACGAATGCAAGTGCTATAATCAAGTGGTGATGCAAAAACTAATAAACGGTCTCAGTGGGCGGTATTGTTACCGACGCCATTGTTTGCCTTTTTATCGCGCATCTTAATTGTACATGTATTTCGCCGTTAAAAGGTTATGATAGAGACACTTTATCATTTGCTATTTGTCAATATTGACAGGTGACATGTATTTTTTTTTTTTGCATTGGCACAGAATCTACTCTAGGCTTTTTCCTTAGCAGGGTTGCTTAGCCTAAATCTAGCTCTAATTAAAATATTATTCTCTTCACTTTTGTTCAAATTGGAGACATTTCGTATTAAGTGACATAATTCAAGCCTCGTTTACCAAATAATGATAAAGTGTAGATTGTCATAGAACTATTTTATATATTTTATGAATCCCACTTTTTTATTTCAAAACATTATGTAACATTAAACAACTATTTATTTACTATATAAGTAACATTTACGATGTAAGTATTTTCATTCACGCCACACGAAAGATCAAAGTAAAATAATGCAAATCGCTTGGCATTATCAAATGTCTCCCACGATAATGTTGTGATTTCTACGCAGTATAGCAAATACAACTTTTGGCAAACTATTAAGTAAAATAAGTTCTAAGAACCAGAAGTAACCTGAATATCAATCACGTATTTTTATGTTTAGTACGTTATTAGAAATCTTAACACCATTTTGATTAAACTGTTTTGAAGCGTACCATGTTTTTTAAAGTCTTATAATTTATGACCTGGCCTTAGTACAGGTAAAAAATAAGTACTCCATGACAACTAAGTTCGGAGTATAATTTAATTTTCTGTGTATATTTTATCAGCTTTAGGATTGCAAAATCAGTCAACTGTGTTATAACAAATTTTATACACTGCTACAATTTATTATTTTCTATTTTTACGTATTTCTGGTGTCTTGGGTAGCAATGATATATAGATGAAAATCAGTAAATGTTGTATGAAATTTAGGTAGTAGGTTCTATGTTAAACCCGTTTGTCGTTTAGTCAAACACATTACAACTAATTACAATATCTAATTTAATTGATAAGGGTATGCAGCTGATTAAGAATCTAATGTCAATTTGTATATGTATTAGTATATTATGACTAAAACATAAAATCAATGTAAATCACATTTATTATGATGAGACTTACCATAGAAGTAAATCTCCATAATGTATAATTAATAATTGTCCATATAAGGTTGTATAATCATTAATTTATTTATTTCAATTGCATTTATATCTTTTTAAAACTCATCTCACACTTTACTAGCGCCATTGAATTACAATTTCTATGCGATCAGCCAAGGCTGTTCCCAGCAATAACTTAGTACAGATAGTAATGTTTAGTGGATAAATAAATCTTAAACAGTTCAAATAGTTTAACAAGGCATTGTTGTATTTTTATGATTAAATATAGATTTTTATTTAAATTTTACTTTATAAGTCTTCTAGAAAAGACAAAATTTATCGATTTTAACAAATGCTTCTTTTATTTAAATATTTTTTAGTTTTATTTACACACTAAGAAAAGGAAAATATTTGACAAGTATTATATTTTTTAATTTTAACATATCTAAATTCCAACCATTTCGAACCCAAGAGCTCTAAGTTATTTTAATGCTATATTGTTTAATTTTCTATTGTTCAACGATATAAATAAGTGTATCTTTAATTTATCAACGACTTCCATCACATCGTACTCTATAACGTGTTATCTAAGTATTAAGTGTTGGATGATTAATCGCAACATTAGCTAGCCAAAGGAAGGATATATCTATCATATAAATATAACCATTTCCAGAAAGGCCAGTCGGGGCGCAGGGGCGCAAAGTGTGACTGTAAAATCGACTAATTGTGGGTTCGATCCTCACTCGAGGAAATGAAATATTTATTCTCATATATATTTATTTCTTCGCTCCGGTGATAAAAAATCCATGAAAAAGATTCAAGCTTCGAGTCCGTCATGGAGCACAAGCGTGAGTGTAAAGCCGACGATAGTGTGTTCTATATTTTATTTAAGTTCTTAACACTAGGTTCCTATGTTCCCTCTGCCCACCCTGCTAAATGCGGGACATATCGTGAACCTCTAAGCTCAATCGATATATACACACAATCCTATCTAGATTACAACGATTTAAAGAAAGAAAAAAAATCGTTTTTTTGTTCTATTCATCAATCAAAAAATATAATACGGTAAAAGGTTACACACATTAACAACATAATAAATTTTTAAGAAATCCAAGCGTAACTTCTACTTCCAAGAAGAGTAATTATTTATAATCACACACGGTGCTATATTATGAAGTTAAGTAAAAAGTGAAGTAAGTAGCCTGTTTAACTTAACGGCCCCTGACATAGAAGCAAAGTAAATCTTTTTAGCATTAAACAGTTATGTCAACGTTGCCCAAGAGAGCCGTTAGTTTGCGCAATGAAATTATAAATGTACACTATAGTTGTATCTTGTTACTTGATAATACTAATGCTTGAAAATTTTTCACAAAGTGTGACTGTAAACGCGGCTGATCGTGGGTTCGATCCCCAGTTGAGGAGATGAAATTTTAATTTAAACTTATATTTCCATTTTCTTCGCTCTGGTGTCGAGGGCAAAGTGCGGCGTTGAGTTCTGCCACTTAACACGCAATGCCTCCAGAATTTGGCAGAAAGTGGAAAACGGAGTGTCTTAACACTATGTTCCCTCTGCCTACTCTGCTGTGCGCGGGATACAGCGTGAAGCTGATTAAAAGGCCAAATCCTTTTATTTTTAAAAGCATTAACATGTATTTTTATATGGAAGACAAATTAAATGATGGAATTTTAGTTATTTGGCTCAGATAAAGTATTGAATTGGAACACACGCTTGTAACTTGCAAGGCTAGAAGCTTATAAATTATAAAATTCTAAACGTATATGTTATTATATTTGTTAGCTATAATAGATTATAAATACAAATGGTTATACTTATATAGGCGCTAAGACACCGTGCACGGAGCTTTCTGGCAGAATTTGAGATACTTCGAGGTGTTTTAAGTGATGGAACTGAACGTCGGAATTTTTACTGCCATAATTTAAAAATTTTAATATTTTTTATTGAATTACTGTATCACCACTTTGTATAGTTAAGGTTATTTATTTATTGATATTCTTTCCTTAGGCTTAAGCTTGAATCCATTATGGTTCTAAATCCAGCTGCGTTATAGCTAGGAGTAAATATTTTTTTTATAGAAGTTAATGCAGCCAGTGCTAAAATTCTCATAGTTTTTAAGAATAAAAAAAATAATATACGTATTAAGATTTTGAGAATCAAAGATTAGTTATTTTTATTTCACCAGTTTTTGAATACCTTGAATTCTTTATTAAATGAAAATGGTAAAATAATTAGAATTAAAATAGATATTATTATTCAGGTTCGCCCGTTTAGTAAAACGGATGGCGACAAATTCTTTCTAATATAATAGACAAATTCTAATGCTCTCGGAAGCTCTCTCCCTTTGTATTATTTTTCATTTTTATTCTGTTTTTACTTTTTATCTACTATTCTACACAAAAATATTCTTTCGCGCGGTAACTAAACAAACTCTTCAGCTTCATAATATTAATAAGATGAGGTACGAATTTCTCATACTCCAGATGCAAGTAAAGATTATAATTAAGTGGTCAGAGTCTGAATGCTACTGTATATTCTGTATATTTATTTTTAATCGCGTAAACTGTCCTACATAAATGTAATTACATTTTTTAAAGTTCTTTTTTAAGGTTTTAATACTAAGCTTTGGTAGTATTTTTGAATTAAAATAGTATTTTTAAACATCGGAAAACACACATTATTCCGGGACATTCTCGAATTTCCCGATCATCTGGTAACCTTGTTTTTTTTTTGTCTACTTTACTCCATCCTTTTCGATCCCCAGTCTCCCACTTACCTATCTTCCGATTTTGCATTCCTTTCCTCTTTCCATAATAGATCCTTACGTTCCCAATCCAATCTTATGCTGGCCACTCCCCGTCATACTTCAGGGTTCATGTCTGACTCTTTTGCAGTCGCCGGAGTCAGGCTATGGAACGAATTACCCGAGCTCATAAGAAGAGCTCCCTCTCGTGAGGTATTCAAGCGCCGGGTAAAAGAGCATTTTTAAAAAAAAAATAGTATAAACATATAATATTCATCTATTTAATTTATTATGTAATTATTTGTATATATTGGTATGGTATATATATGTATATGGTTTTTTTTTGTAGTTTATTTAGAATATTGATATTATATTATCATAATTATATTTTTTTATTATATATTATATTACTTGTATAATTATGTATTTATAGGATATTAATGTATGTATATGTAGGTATATTTTTCTTCTGCACACCTACAGACTTATTCTCACACATGACAAGGTTGGCTGGTAGAGAATGCTATTTAGCGTTAAGCCCGCCTTTTGTACATTTTTCTTTTTTGTAATTTGTGCAATAAAGTATATATAAATAAATAAATAACCCTGAATGTATCACAGCTTACTACACAGCAGTAAGCGTGATACCTACTTACATAGATACTGTCTAATCTATTTTTAAATAGCCGTATATGAATTGTTTAACAATATTACTTGCCACCACTTTCATATAATTATATTTTTAAAATTGGTTAAACATTTTCTTGGTATGTAATTTGCATACTAAGACAGAGCTATAGGTACATCTGAACGCGCGAAAGGGCAGTGTGCCATCACTGACGCCTGTTGAAAGGTCACAAACTCGATTTTTGAAGAGGAAAGCAACATGAATATGTAACTGTCGGTAATTACATGTAAAAGGATGTGAAAATCCTTAATCGAAACCATTCATTACTGCAAAAAGTTAATTTTTATCCACTACATAAGTGTTATATTACAAGATTTTTTTAATAAACTTAATGTATTTTTTTATTTATCTGTTTATTATGAAAGCTGAAAGTATATTTTTGTCATTAATTATCATCATTAAAAGATAAAAAAATTACAAATATATTAATACTTTTCTTTTTTTTTACCGTCATCCCGCAGATGGGCTCAACTAAATATTTTATTTAATACAATTCATTTAAATACGACGAATTCAAACAGGCCTATCCATTATGAAAGCCAAACGACAGAAATCAATTTGCTAATACAACATCGGTCGCGTGTCTATATTTTTATCGATTCGTGTATTGACCTAACCTAACCCCCAAATGGCCGACTAACCTCTTACAAATAAATTTACCTGTACATAATGTCTTATGTAACTTTTAAAAGTACTTATTGGGTATTGAATATTGATTAAGTTTATTTTTGTTTTCTCTTACTTCTCCTACATATCTCACAAAATTTAAATATTTTTAGTTATTTATATAAGCATTCAAGTAATAAATGTGTCAAGTAATAATTTGTAAAATGTGTCATATTTCATAATTTACATCCCCTTAGTTGTGTAGATACATTCACTTACATTAAAGTATTGCACTTATAAAATTTGTTTTTAAAGAAGAATTCAAAGTAATACAGTGTATTCTTTATAACTAATCGATTATGATATTGCGCCAAAACTATATGTTAAGTAAAATTAAAATGGCGTTAAGTTCCGCCACTAACGTAGTATCTCTAAAATTGGATGAGAAATGGGCAAAGAGTGTATTAATAACAGGTTCCCTTTGTTTATCCTCCTATACGGAAAAAACTAAAAACTGCATATTATCGACTCCTTGTCAATTTCTTTCATTTTCATTTATCACTACAAACAGATTAACCTACATGTCTGTAAACAGACGTACAAACTAAACCACTGAACATCCTTTACATATTCCAAGCATTTCCTGTATACAAAATATTATGCATATATTTATACACGGGGATGAATAATACAGGTGCTATCTCTGTATTCCAAGGAACATCTGAAGTAGGACATCGATTAATCATCGAAGTTAGTCATAATATTTAGGATTTTAAAGCCACGTGTTGCAAATGTACCGTCACCAGTTAGTTACCAACCAGCACGTGTGTTCTATTGACACCATATTGAGATCAGTTTATATGTCCAGCACGTTTATTATCTAAATATGAAATAATGATAAGTAGTTTCTATTATCGGACTTGCCTTGATTTTTACCACTTCCTACTAAAATAAGACAAAACACTGACAAACAACTCATTAAAATAATTTAAATCTATACTTATATAATAAATATATAGCCATATTCATAACTTCATCTTCACGCTGTATCCATGCGGGATACAGTGTGAACAACAGGCTAGGAAAAGGGAACATAGTGTTAAAACGCTCTGTTCTCTACTTTCCGTCGAATTCTGGAGGCATTGCATGTTTAGTGGCGAAACTCAAAGCCGCGCTTTGCCTCAACACCAGAGCGAAGTAAAAATATCATGAAACAGGAGAACGAAGTAACAATATAAGTTCTCTTCGCCTTTTAAAGACTCTTAAATTGATAATCAAGAAGACGTGTTAAAATAGATAAAGGCAATATAGCAGTAACAATTGTAGTTTACAAGCTTAAGCAATATAGCAGTAACAATTGTAGTTTACAAGCTTATGTAAGACAGAGTATATATGTATATGTATAGTATAAGAAATTTAATTAAATAAATTTACTAAATATCACTAGTAAAAAAAAATAGCTTCACGCTGTATCCCGCACAGCAGAGTAGGCACAGGGAACCTAGTGTTAAGACACTCCGTTCCCCACTTTCTGCCGAATTCTGGAGGCATTGCGTGTTGAATGGCAGAACTCAACGCCGCGCTTAACCTCGACACCAGAGCGAAGAAATAGAAATATAAATTTAAGTAAATATTTCATCTCCCCGAGTGGGTATCGAACCCACAACCAGTCGGTTTTACAGTCACACCTCGTACCGCTGCGTCACGACTGGCCTCTATCATAGTAAAAACTTCAAAATATGTAAATTTTTTGCCAGAACCATATGGCAGAGAACGCCAAAGCCAAAGCCCAAGAGGCCCTCTTGTAATAAAAATAATGCAATACACTATTTATTACTTCAAACAAAAAGCATGTTCTAAATCCTAAGATAAGTGTAAAGATAGGTTCAATTTGCGGTTAAATAACGTTCGTTCAATCACAAAAACACACTTTCATGTTTACACCAGGAAGTCGAGATCGTGGAATAACAAATGTATTGCATAATGTATGTACTATGTATCCATCTGTAATGGAAAGTCGATTTTAGTTTTATTGTTCCTTTATTTTGTAATAGCTATTGACTCCACCCCGCCTTCGCATGGGTAGTGAGATAACTTATTATAATACAAGTTAATTAAATCAATACAAATACTGATTTAATTTATTTTATCATATAAAAGATACACGAATTACATTAGATACTTAAATTCAATTTTTTTGCTTCTTGTGTCTTTACAAGAAGAAAAATTAGTCGTGGCGCAAGGGCACAAGTGTTCGGCTGTAAACGCGACAAGTTCTGAGTTTGATTCCTACTCGAGGTAACGAAATATTTAATATTTTCCCTTCCTCGCTCTAATAACGAGGCAAAAGCGCGAACTTCCGCCACTCGACACGCAATACCTCAAGAATTCGGCGAAAAGTGGGAAACGATTTAGGTTATTTATAATTATAATAAATATTTTGCACATACTTAAGACAAATTAACAATAAAATAATAATATTTAATATAAAATTTCGTGAATACAGGTAATCTATAAATAACTGTCAATACTAATTAACAATTCCCATTCAATTGTACTCTAAAGCTTTAGACCTTATCTTATTGTTGCTAATTTATATCATTGATATAGCAAGCTGATTAATTGATTTAAAGTTATATCTAGGAAATTAAAACTATGCAAAAGATCCAAGGTCCAATTATGTTTATAATATTGCTTATAATACCTACATAATATATGACATAAATTGTGTAATTTTATAGCTACACCAAACACGCATTACGTACATATGTGTGTACTGTGTAAATACTATTATAAAGCGATCTAGTAGTTTATAATTAATCTTAAAAATAAATTAAATGTATTATTTAGTATCCACTTTTTAATTATCTAAATATTTAATCGTTAAGATATACCAAATTAATAAATCTTTATATTTTAATTTTTTGTAATTGGAAACAATAAAGATTACAGGCATTAAATGTACGTATTATTTAAACGTATACTTAAATATAACAAATATGTCTGCGTTATTTAAAGATAGATAGCCATAACAACAATACTATTATTATATGAGCTTACCAAACAAAAACAAAAAGGTAAAGGTGCAAATAGCTTCCAGAATTAATCGCAAGAGAGGGCGCGGCAATCAATATGTCATTGAACTTGAAACATATTTGCCGCGCCTCGCCACAGATTAGCTATAGTTACAGACTATATATAATCTATTTGGCCACAGATATTAATAGATTGGAATGTAGAGTTACAATTTGTATTTTATAGTAGTAAACATAGGATAAAATCGTTTTATCTTTACGTCTTTAGAGTTAATTCTTGTTTTGAAACTCTATGTTCTCCACTTTCGTTTCGTTTTAGGTGCTAATTGGTAAAGCCGGGCAGTGCCTTTATAAAATTTTTATTTCATAATTAAATAACGTTTGATATAAAAAATATCAGTAAAAGATAAGAAATGTAATATGTAATCAACAAGAAACTATTATAATGTTGACATTTACGTCTCTTAACACTAGTTTCACCTCGACCTATCCTACTAGGTACCTATATATGGACAATTGAAAATAACAAGGCGTAAAGCAGAAAATAAAGAAATAAATAAAAGAATTTAGACACAAATTTATTTTTAGCATCACAGTTAATTAATTACCTATACATAACATTTCATAACGAAGTAAATACATACGTTTAAAGCTCTATAACAAAAGCTATCTTCACTTGACACACACTGTCCCTACAACGAGCTATGTTTTTGTTACAGTACGAGTGTGTAGTGTTAGTGTAATTACAAATGCAAGAGACGTGACTTCACACTGCACTGTCACGATTTTTGGCGGAAGCCTTTGAAAATTTTGATTTGTCTTTTAGTTTGTCGTGACTTTGATTAGAAGATATTTCCTTTTGTTTTCTTTACATATATATCTACTGTATTTTTTCCAATAAAAAGAAACACCAATAAATAGAGAGACCGTCGTAGCGCAGTTTGGCAGCGGCTGACTGTAACTATTCTACTCTGGGGACTGATTCAATTTAAATTATTTTTATTTCCTCATTTATTTCATTCTGGTGGATATATCGAAAATTAGGCTTCCTTAGCCTTTTCTACTATGCCAAAAATTATGTAGCTACAGCAAGAACCACGTCATAAATTATTCTCTCCTCTCCTTTACATATACCAACAAATAGAAGAGTACCATTCTGGATTGTAAATACAAATTCATATTAGTAACTAATACCATCGTACCATCACATTGTGTTAATTTGAGGACTAGTTCACATATGTTTGCTAATTAATATTTATAGTGCCCTACAAACTGAAACAGTTCTGCATGGATAAATTGGCAATATTGTATCATGTTATTATAGCACAGTTTTTTCAATACTACTTATACAGTAGCTATTTAAGTATATTTGAAGAAAAAAAAATGACTAAAGATGTTTTTTATTTTCATATATACACATATTTTTTATTAAAATAAATATTCAACCAACGCCTTAAATGTTTATGTTTATTTAGCTCAAAGGTAAAAAGTTTCGGATATTCGAGTACAAAATAAACAACTACATTGTTTACACGAACGACAAAGTTAGAGATTGCCATTTTGGCAACGTACAGCTTTATACAAAGTTTATTGCACTGAGGTTCAGATCGACAAAGCTATATTTAAGGTTGCAAGAAAGATTTCGAAATCGCTTATAAACGATCTCAAATAATCAAAAATATCAAATATAAAACTAAATACAATTTACGAAATAAATGATTTAATGCAAATAAATATCTCAGATAAGCACAAATCTACATAATTCAAATACAGTAAAACCGCGCTAAATATGTACTAAACTTTGTAACTATGGGTGGTTGTTTACTCATAATTTAAACATGGGGTAAATTACAAACGAACCTAATAGAAACAGTTAGTATTTATGCAATACATAAATCACATTACAGTCACAAAGCCCCCTTCCCAATGGCCTTTAATTTCGAAAACCATAAAAATATGTTGAACTAAAACATTCAACATAAAGTACGTGGGGTTGATGCATTTCTCACGCATAAATCGACAAAATTGTATGAAAACTACAAAAACTTTAACTTCAATGTTATAAGGTTGAAAATATTTGTTTCTGAAGAGAAAAAACATATTGGTTTTTAACAAGCATTAAAGGAACAATACTCTATTAAGGGACCACTCGTACAAATAAAACCTATTTTATTGGCATGTTTGCGATAAGTTAAGTTTTAGACTTAAAATATATGTACGTATAATAAATTATAATATACGTACGTATGTATTTACATAAAATAAAGATTTTGATTAACATCAAATCATCTTCACGCTTTATTCCGCACAGAGCATAAGCGAGCTAGTGTTAAGACACTCCGTTCCCCACTTTCCGCCAAGTTCTGGAGGCATTGCGTGTTGAAAGGCGGAACTCAAGGCCACGCTTTGCTCCGACACCAGAGCTAAGAAATGAAAATATAAATGTAAGTAAATATATCATTTCCCCCAGTAAGGATCGAACCCACAACCAGTTGATTTTACAGTCACAGTTTGTTCCCCTGCGCCACGACTGGCCTCACATTATATTTGATTATCATATTTTTCTTATTTCTTTATGCAGGTTATAAAAAGCCTCACCAAAGTTATACGACAGACATGGGTCACAAATTTACAGTTTTTATTTATTTGGTAGGCCATTATTGCGTGTATTATAATATTGCTAGGATATTTTGTACCGAAAAGGTTATTGGAAGATATCCAGAACGTAACTAGACTAAAATTATTAAAAGAATCATGCAAAAGTATAAATAATTTGTTACTAGCAATACAATATCAAAGAAATAGCAAATAACACCGCGTCTCCCGTAACAGGAACTATTTAGTTTGCGTGGGGTCGTGAGTAGGATCGCCATCGTTTTTGATAGCAAAAACAGAATTAAGGTACGCTTTCATATATTTTTATAAAAAAATATATTGATTTTATCTTAGAGAAGGCCAGTCGTGGCCCAGGGGCATAAGCGTGCAACTGTAAATGCAACAGTGTGTGGGTTCGATTTCGAGTCGGGAAAATGAAATATTTAATATTTTCGTTTCGTCGCTCTTGTGAATAAGCAGAGCGCGGTGTTGAGTTCCCCACTAAACACATAATGCATCCAGAATATAGCGAAAAGTAGGAAATGGACGTGTCTTAATTTGAAAGAAGTGTCTTAACACTAGGTTCCTATATTCCATTTGCCTACCCTGTTATATGCGGGATACAGCGTAAAGCTAAAAAAATACAAAAACATGGTGCACCTAACAAACAGGGGTGGTTAGATATAAATCAGTCTATGGCGTTAAACTAATCCATTCCGCGTACTTCATTCTGTACGAACGTTTTCATCCACTATGGGAAGTAATTGCAATTTGTATGGCGTTTCAGTTCTAAAAGCGATAAGGAAAAGTAAACTTGATACATATTATTATAGGTTTAAAAGGGGTCGATTTAAAAAATGTTAAGCAAATCACTCAATTATCACTTTTACTAATAGAAAGTTTTACAGTTTTTATGTCGATAAGGAATAGAATTTAAAATATATCTTATGTGAACAGGCAGGGGCACAAAGTCTGACTGTAAAATCTACTAGTTGTGGGTTCGATCGCCACTCGAGGAAATGAAATATTTACTTAAGTTTATATTTTCATTTCTTCGCTCTGGTGTCGAGGCAAAGCGCGACGCTGAGTTCCGCCACTCAACACGCAATGCCATAAACTTGGCTCTGCCTACCTTGCTGTGTGCGGGATACAGCGTGAAGCTGAAGTTTATATTTACATGAAGCATAGACTATAGAAGAGCTATCCACAGCATAAAAAATCTTGTACATAAATACAAAATACCTTATCACAGATAAACTATTTTTCATTTACCAACTTTATTTCCAGGAATAGAAGAATACAGAATAGGTACATTTAACTTCTAATTCAACAAAAAATCAAATGTTTATACTTTATAACACTTAGTAACAACCAATCTAGCACTGTCACACATGAATCTTATTGCGTTTACAACGGTTTTATCAGCTGGGGGCCTTATCGACCCGACCTTCCGCAAACTGTATTAGGGTTGGACTTGATAAATGAGAGATACAGCTTCTATCTTTTTCTTTCTATAGAGGTAGTGAAGGATGAAAATATATGTACGCAAGTTTTGAAATTGAAGGTCTATGAGTTGGATCAAATATACAATATTTGATTTAATTATTACCGTTTTCAATATTATAGTTTAATAATTTTTGCCTTGTCTTTAAACCGAACCTTGTCCGTCACGCTGTAGTGTTCCGCTATCTAACACGCATTATCTCTACAAAAGGAGACAAATGACAAAAAATAGAAACCTATCTTATTATATTCTGTCTATATACTTGTAAAATGTACGAAATGAACAAACATAAACAACTACTAACTACATAACTAATTGGCTGACAAAAACTGGCAATACGCCCGAACTTAATCAAATCAAATTAAATTTATTGCTTAAAATTAGTTGAGCTTCGTTTAGTTAACTCTTGAAAGCTAGGATGTACCCTAACTTAAATGACTAAAGGGTGGAACGTACAACAAAAGTACTTGGCAAAATGCCTAGATTGAACGAAATTGAAAGAATGTATGCTGGTCTCATAGCAGCGGTTAGACTCAGTGAAGCCGTGTATGGAATACACATTGTTGCATCAACACCCTCTCTTTCGCAGATAAAGACAGTAGATTTTTAATCAACCCCACGGGGCTGTCTGCCCCTTTTTAATTATTTGCAGGCAATTTTGTATAAACGTAGAATATTAATAACTAATTAAGCAAATGATGGACGTCAATAATACTACCAATATCCGATATATTGGTAAATGTAAGCTTGCGAAGTTATGTTTGAATATTTTTAAACCTGATTAATGGCGTATATTTTGGAAGGAGATGAAATTTAACGACGTTATTATAGAATTGTGACATATTGTTTATGTTGTAGGATTGGTTACGTGACAAACTGGAGCGTTAAATACTAACAGACAGATATAGAGCGATATAAATCGGCAAAAAAATAAAGCGAATAGCGTACGAAACGCAATGCTCGTAAATTAAAATATTGAAATACTGAACATGATGCTGTGTAGAAATGCCCTTACAATTTAAATTTGTCAACTTTTATAAGTTGTGCTTGACTACAAACTTGAAATTGGTACGGAACTCTTGGTGCGTGAGTCCGGCACTTACTTAACTGGCTTTATTTAAAAATATTTAAAAATAGTAAATCAGCTTCACGTTGTATCCCGCACACAGCAGGGTAGGCAGAGGGAACCTAGTGTTAAGACACTCCGTTCCCCACTTTCTGCCGAATTTTGGAGGCATTGCGTGTTAAGTGGCATCCAATCTCAATTTATTTATTTTATTTAAAATAGTATAGAAGCTTATATATGTAGATGTGTTCAAACAAAAGCTATTAATTATAATATCTAATGATCAATAATAATCGCACGCAAGTTGTCAACTTGTATTTACCCTTTAAAATATAATAAATCAATCTATCTGGTTCATAATTTAAATTTAAAAGGCACCGAGATGATGACTTAAGTGATATAAGAAATAAGAATAAAATGGACACTGTGCGTGACAGAATGCATTTCTGAGAATATCATTCGACCGCCAAAGGGTAAATTGTTTTATTGCAAATTTGAGGCGAGACTGGGTCTTTGGGAGAAAAACATAATGGAGACACAAATATTATAACTAAAGCTCCTAACCTCTAAAGTAGGTGTTGGATTGTATCATTTTGAGATAGTTAAAAACTGCGCTACCATATTATTTGAAAAAATATATATTTGTTTATAAAAATAATAACTACCACTGAATGGGGTAGGCTAGACAAGGATTTTCTTTTATTTTTGATATTAGAGAGACAATCTATTGTTAGGCAATCACTAAAAGGAACTGAGGGAATAAAATAAATTTAAATGTAATCATATCCCTGCAAGAGGATCGAACCCACAAGCATCAGTGTGTAATATTCAGGGTGTTATAGGCGCCATCGGACAATTGAGATATTTTTAATTAAATAATACTATAGTACGTATTATATGTTATATGTGTAAATTTACAAATTATTACATTGATTGTTAATTATGAAAAGTAGACGAAATATGTTAATTGAATGAATTCAAGAATATTTAAATAAATTCAACCCTTCTTAAATTAGATCACTGGTGAAGAACTAATTTAAACTTTTAAATACAACAGAGATTTTCTGAGAATATCATTGCAACGCCATTGTAATGCCGCCATAGTGTGCAAATTGTTTTTATTGCGTTTTTTATTGTACACCGCAAAGGGCCCTGCATTTTTATACTTTGAGTCATTGGCGAACAAATTCTTTGATGATAAACATCAAAAAGCAGGATATATCTATATTTTCTTAATTCAATAATCTTTATTTAGACATTTAATGTATGCTGCTGACGTATCAATTAATAAAGTAGTCAATGACGGAAATTGGATAATGATTTACAGTGACAAATATACTTACACTATTGTAAAAAATATTACACAATACAAGATAAAGTTACCAGCATTCAATAATAAAACTAAAAATATTTGAAAATTAAAACGGGACTAATAATTTACATACAATTTGGTCGGTTGAATCACGGGACAAGGAACGCATAAAATCAAATTACATTTCCAATTAAATCGAGCATCGTAAAATGACACTGATAAGGAATAACAGCACACTCTTTTTTTTATATTTTTGTAATCATTTTGAAATAACATTTCTTTAATTTTTTGTTATTGCTTGTCGAGAATTCGAAAATTTATCTGTATCTAACATGTCGTTTGATATTTTATAAAATTGCATAAATTAATTAACAGCAGTATAATTTAAAAACTTTAAATTAATTCTTATTTGTAGAAGAAATTTAAAAATGAAAAGTCAATCATAAAATAATAAAATGTGAAAGGAATGCACATTAAAAACCAGATTACTTTATAGCGTTTTTGCTTGCAATAGTAGTAAATAAAAAATGTCAAAAATGTCAAAAAATATATTCGCTCTTGACATAACGGTGTTAAGTAAAATAAATATCTGTAAGTATCTGTTATCTGTATTTTTGAATGTAAACATTATTTAAGAGAATTATATTTTTCTGTCTGCTAATTTTAACGTTATAACTTCAAGCTGTCTACTTACAACCCTGTTGTTTATCACTCCGCACCCTTGATGATAAAAGAACCCCCGTGAGTGTTATCGTCGCCGCATCGTTACAAATGTTCAAAATGTATTACTATATAACATGAAAGAAGCTTTCTTTTTTAATTTTTTTAATCTCTTTGCCTTTGAGTCAGAGCAAGGAAATGAAAAATAATAATAAAAAAATATTATTTTTCATTTCGCATTTTTTCTTACAAAATGTATGTTTGGATAATTTATATTTTAAATTGTAATATTAATTCTCCAAACAGTGTCTCCTCCTGAAAAGACAGTATAATTAACAAATGTTTTATCTGTGATAAATTTTGACGTAACTCATAACGTAACAATTTAGCCAAAATCTGTTTATTTCAGAACATTGAAACGTTTTTAGTTACATAAAATAATAATAATAAAATGCTAAAAAAAACAATTTAAAAACAAAACAGAGGCCGGTCGTGGCGCAGCGGCACGAGGTGTGACTGCAAAACCGACTGGTTGTGAGTTCGATCCCCACTCGAGGAGATGAAATATTTACTTAAATTTATATTTCCATTTCTTCGCTCTGGTGTCGAGGTTAAGCGCGGCGTTGAGTTCTGCCACTCAACACGCAATGCCTCCAGAATTCGGCAGAAAGTAGGGAACGGAGTGTCTTAACACTAGGTTCCCTCTGCCTACCCTGCTGTGTGCGGGATACAGTGAAGCTAATTTAATTTAATTTTTATTTTAAAAATAAAACAATAACATTAAATTGCACGCTTTTCGTTATACGTATGGCACAACAAAACTTAGAAATGTCAAACAAATGTCAATTAGCAACTCGAGTGACGGGCACTCAAATCAACTGTGTAAATGTAAAAAACTGGGTCGTTATATTTTATACTTAGATCTCTTATTGATTTTATCTTTGTTTCTTTTTATTTTGTAGATATTTTTAAAAATGGGAAACAAAAAAATTTACTCACTGTCTACACAGAATTTAAATTAAACAGAATTTAACGAAAGCCTAAATGATTAGCCAATTAAATTACACGAATAAACATATTATTAAATTTGAAAAACCACGTGGCTAGTGCACTAAGTCGACTCTACACGTTTCTACAGCAGCAATCAACATAGAAAACTCAAAATGATAACTGCAATTAAAATGTAATGTTACTCAAAATAATGAAATTCTTTAAAATCGATATTTAATATTCATATTGTTTGAATATATTTCTCCGTCGCGGGTCCAATGTGTTGCAGTAGTCTAAAACAGACCCCGTCTAGACGTCTGCAGCGCGACGCATGCGTACAATCTGAGCGTTTCCTTTGCCAAAAATCGACAAGTTATTTTTAGGATACTGAATAAACTTATTGTATAAGTTAACAACGACCTCGCGTTTGTCTCGCCGCTCTTTAACTTGATTGAAACTTTTTATGTGAATTTAAGTTTTATTGCTTTTTTTTTTGTACTGAAAATATTTTACACGTCCTAAAATTACGTTACGTATAACAACATTTACGGAAACGGAAGTGTCTTAATGGGAACGTAGTGTCTTAACATTAGGTGCCCTCTGCCTAGCCTGCTATGCGTCCAGGGCGTATACAACGTGAATCTAAAAAATATATATTTATAATTTGTGCCTAAACCTTGTGAAATGTGCTATTTTTTTAAATTTACCACGTTTCGTCATTCGTCATAAGATTTAGACACAAATTAAAAATGAAGTGTGAACTTTATCTTGATGAAAATTGTTTAATATCGACTTAAAGTTATATCTTTTTAGAGAATTTAGAGTTAAGACTCTCCGTTTCTTTCACCTCTCTCAAAGTTGAGTGGCGGACCCAACGCACCATATTATATTATCTGTAAAATAAAAATAAATTATTGCCGTGAGTGAAGATCGACAACTATCGCGTCTTAAATCAGATGGTGTTCGCGACGTCGCGATATTCGCGCGTTCGCGGACTTGACTCGACATGTCGTTGCAAGTTCTTAGTTGCGTGTCGTGACTCGTGACGTCACACCTTTATAATAGTTTTAAAGTATTATTTAATATTTTCTAAATTAGTATTATTCTTAGCCAATAATAACATAAATAGAATTATAGATAGTTAGTTATATGTATCACATTTTAGATGTGTATAGTATTTCTCGAATTTGTATTGCAAT